>JAJJLC010017634.1:0-13167 GCA_023806825.1 Ophryoscolex caudatus
ATCTTTATTTTTAATTAACTTATTATATTATGAATAAATTATATTTTAAAAAAAAATTATTTATGTATTTTAATTTTAATGGTTTATCAGATTTTCATGAAATTTTATACCAAATTCCTTTTGATCATTTATATTATGGGACAGATTATAAAATAAAAGGTTATAAATATAAGGGATTTGAAGAAGATATTGTACTACATTACGCCCAAAATAAAAAAGAAGATTATCTTCCTCCTTTAAATTTTAAGCATCTTAATTTGCCAGGTCCAAATATGATATATAAGGAAATAGATTTAGTTAGAACTGAAGTTGAACAATTGAAAATGAAAATTGGTCAAAATTATGTATATGATGATAATTTAGCTTTAAGTTGTACTAATTATTTAGATTATGACTCAAACCAATGTAATACAACCTGTGTAAATTATAAAAAAATTCCATTTGAAGGTGTTTCTGATGTTTCTGGATATTGTGATTATTCTTGTTCTTCTTCTATGGTTTGTGATTATGATCATTTAAATACAGAAAGATTAGATTATAATGGAGATTTCTGTTTAAATAATATAGAAGGTTATAATTTATTTTTTCGTTGTGAAGATAATCAAGTCGATTATTTTATGCAATATAGTGGATTTTATAATTCTGGAAAAATACATTTAGATATAAGCCCTTCTTTAAAATCATTTATTATTGAATTCTGGTATTATCCTGACTTTTTTTTAAATGCTATAGATGAAAGATTATTTCAATATCCAACTGAAGATAAAAATTATTTTTTCCATTCTAATGCATATAATGCTTATTTTTTAGGAACACAAACAACTCCACCTGTCATGTTTGATGTTGGTAATACCAATGATGTAAATATAGAAGGATATCAAGCAAAGGAATGGAATAAATTTATTTTTTATACAAAATATGAAAAAGAATTAGAATATTATAGGAAAATAATTTATACAAACCATAATATGGAAAAAGGGCAAGAATTAACAAGAGTTTATTATGATGATATAGGTTCATTGCAATACATTACTTTTTGTGAAAAAACTTGTTTAGATGATAATGAAAATAGAATTCATTGGACAACTGGATATTATAAAAATTTTAGAATATGGAATGGAGATATAGCAAGTCCTTTTGAAATAGAACAATATGACCAAAATTTTCCTAGTTATACAAATAGAATTTCTTCAATTCTATATTTTTTCCCATTAAAAAATGAATATATTTCAAATAATAAATTAATAGATCCAAAAACAAAAAAAGAATTTGAAATCCAAAGAGGAATATATAATTTAAGAAAATATAATTATTCCTCTAAATTTGATAGGACAGTAGCTTTAGGATTTTATGGGAAATACATAGATCCATTAACAGGTGAAGAAAAATATTGTACTACAGGATGCTATCGTTGCTGGGAAGCAGGATATTGTTTTGAATGTAGGCCTGGATATTATTTACAAGAAAGAAAATGTTTAAAAATAGAATATTATTATTTTAGAAGTCCCAATATTGTAGAATCAACTTTAGATGCTGAAATCTCAAGAATAGAGGAAATGGAAGAACAAGATAAAGCAACTTGTACATTTTGGATAAAGCCAATAGGATTTTCAAAAGATGATGGAGTAACTATTTTTAAAATAGGAAAAACTATAGAAATTCTATTTTCAGGATTAATGGAAGAAATATTATATCCATATGGATTATCATTATATGACAATGGTAAATTGGTTGCAAATGATCAAAATTTTAGAGATAAAATAGGACAATGGACATTTATTAGTATTGCTTATCATAAGGAAAAAAAAAAATCTATAACAACTTATTTTCCAGTAATGATGAAATTTGAAATTAATAATGAATCTTTTGAAGTAGATATTAATAATGTTGAAAAAGATTTAGAATTTGATTCTTTTTTAATTAAAAGAGATTTTTTTGGTTTAGTTAAAGATTTAAAATTTTATAATGATTATATAATTGGAGCAGTGGCATATGAAAAAAGAAAATATGTTTTAAGCACTCCATTTTTTATCCCAGAAAGTTTGGTAAGCTATTTTCCTCCTGGAAATACTAATAAAGGCTGCTTCTTAACATCTTATTTAAAGGATTCTACAGTAAATGATTTTAAATGTGTTCCAGATAGCAATGATTCATATGATACTCAAACTTGTACTTTATCAGAAGCAAATGCAGGAACCAATGGAAGATGCTTTAATATTTGTATGGGGAGAAATGATTGGGTTTATTGTTCTTGCACTGTATATAATTATAATTCTCAAATGATAATAAAAAATGGGAATAAAAATTCATGTAGAGCTTTTGATTATATAAATTTTGCAAAAGCTGAAAAAATAAGAATAGATGGTGTTTCAACAGCAAAAGTTTCAAAGAGATATACTATGCAATTTTGGATGTATGCCTATAATTATGTTGATGGCAAATTTGGTGGTATTACATTCTTTTGGAATGGACATAATAAATTAATTGTGAGGAAAGGATCCCAAAGTTCTTTAAATAATAATTATGAATTCACATGCATTCCATATGCAACAGAAAATTTTGAGGCCACAATTTCTCAAACAATGATAATAACAATAAATAAATGGAATTTTTTATCTTGTGCAGTTGACTTCCCAGGAACAGCATATTATATAAATACAAATAATAACAAAAACGAAATAAATTTAAAAAAATCAAATTTAGATAGTAACGAACCCACTAGTATTTTAACTGGTCAAACTACCACATATTTAACAATTTCTGATGATACAGAATATGATGATTGGGGATATTTATTTTTTAAGCAAATTCGTTTATGGGGTGAAGCTTATTTTAACGCTGAATTTTTAAGTCGTATAAAAATAGATACAAAATCTTTATTTCCATATTTATTACAAGAATGGGAACCAATTTTTGTAGGCTATAGAAGTTCTGATTTTTTCAAAAATTTCATAGTATATGAATTAGATAATAGTGGTCAAACTACTTTAAGTTTCACTGTTTCTTATACAGGAAAATACGGCTCTAATATTATTGATGAAGATTATTATGAGGATGTGCCTTTATGTAGTGAAAATGGCCAATATTATGATGTTACTATAGGAAAATGTGTTCAATTTACTGATTTATCTAAAATGAAAGATTTTCAATTTAATAATTTACCAACAGCTTATAGCGGTAGTTATTCCATTGGCTTTTGGATTTTCATTGAAGATTCTTCTACTTTAAGTGCTGGAATACATGTAAATTGGTCTTTGCATATGCAAATTACTGTGATAAAAACAACTAGATTAATGGGATATTGCTTCCCTCAAGGATATTACTCTGATTCTATGTCAAATGATGATATGGTTACTAAATTTAGTAAAGCATTAAATGCAGCAGAAGTTTTTTTAGTAGATGATAGGACTAGTGAATCAGGAACTTGGATTTATGTTATTTGTGCTATGTCCCATTATAATAGAAAATATTATATAAATGGAATTGATGACAATGTTCTTGTAGAAAATAAACTTAACCAAGAAATATTATATCAATATGGTACAGGAACAGCAACTATTGTTCGTTCATCAGCTCCAATGAGATATTTTATGAGTAACACAGCTGGATTATTAATATCTACTCTAAAAATAATAAATGTGGCAAATACAAAAAAAGTATATTTTAGGCAAATAACTCTTTTTAGAGATTATATTGATTATTGGTATTCTAAAAGTTTAAGATATATGAATTTATCAATGCTTGATAGTAATTATATGCAATCTGTTTTATTTTTCGTCAATTTTGCAGAATTTGATTTATCAACAAAAAAATTAAAATATTATCATCAGTATAGAAGAAGAGATGATACTATATATGTAAAATATGAATATACAACAACTTTAACTCCAGTTAATGAAGGAAGTACTTTTGAATTAAGTGCTAATTTTATATTCTTGCCATTATGTGAAATTGGTAGTTCAATAAAAATGAAATATGATGCTACCAAAAATTTATGTGTGGAAATTGATCAATGCAATTTAGTTGAATTAAAAGCTTATTATTGTATGGAAGAAAATACACCACTTAGCTGTGAACCTGGTCAATATATTGATTATGATGGATCTTCAAAAATATCTTGTAATACAGGCTGTAATAGAAATTTAATGATAAGACAGCCAGGTGCAGGGGAAAATCCTGGAATTTGCAATAGTGATTGTCCAGAAAATGTGCAAAATTGCCCAAGCTTTAGTTTAAATAATTATGGAAATGGATTTGTATGTATGGGGGGATTTTATAGAATTGCATATCAATGTATTGATTCACAATATAATGAAAATAGTGCTTTATTTTTTAGTAAATGTTATAATTCTCCTAATTTTTATAGAATTATTAGCACTGATACACAAAATAAATTAAGCTATGGATATTTTTATGAATTTTGGTTTAAATTGGATAATATTTTAACTGATTGTAAGGATCTAGAACATCAACAAAGAGAATATTATTTATATTCAACACCACATTCCATTTACTTAGATACTACTACAAATATATTTTATTATGAAATAACAGTAGATACATCAAAAAATTCACAAATTTCAGGTATAAGCGATTTTGAATGGAATAAAATTATTATAAGAACTACATTACATCCAACCATAGGACAAAATGTTGACGTTTATTTGAATTTTGATTTTGAAAATCCAAGAGCTTCTTTTGCAAGTATATCAAGTAGTATTGATATGACCTTAAAATATATCAGTTTTTGCTCAAGAAGTGGGAGTGGAGATTGTACCCCAGGCCAATCTTTTGTAAACTGGGGATCAGCCTATTATAGGAATATTCGAGTTTGGGAATATAGGTCTTCTTCTCTTGAAATGATTGAAGACTTTAATGCTGGTTTATTTTCAGAATATCCTCAAAGCTTAATATTATTTTATCCATTAACTATTCAATATATGGATACAAACAAAATAAAAGAAATAATAAGTGGAACTGATACTATCACAGTCACACATTTAGAAACTAATAATTTTCAAAGTACTGATAATAATGTTTTTTATAATTATGAAACTAATTTTGATTGGGGAGCAAATAATTTAAATAATTATATAACATCATTAGATAAGACAGAAGAAAAATGGGGATATATTGAATATGCACAATGTCATTCCCGTTGTAAAAGATGTTATTCATCTACTTATACAAATTGCTATGAATGTAATGTAGGCTTTAAATTAATAAATAAAGAATGTGTATCAATAAATGGTTATTATTTAAAAACTCCAGCTAATTCTCCAAATACAATAATACCTTTTAAAATTGAAGTTGATACTTTAAGAGTACCAAATTTAAAGCAATGGACTTTTTGTATATATATGAAATTTGAAGGAGTTGCTTTACCTCAATTATCTCATGCCAGAATTATTACTTTTAAAGAGAGTTCTTATATAGCTTTTGAAACAAGCACAACTAATTTAGTTTTTGTTGTTGAAAGTAAACTTGCTTTTAGAGATACAAATTTTAATAAATATATAGGGATTTGGATACCATTATGTGTGGCTAATTATTTAAGTGGTTATCCTGATACAAATATTTATCCAAATATGATACTATTAAATGTAAATAAAATAGATATTCCTTTTGTAACGGGATATTCTATCCCTGATGAAGGATTTGTCATAGATCAAATTAGTTTACATTATGAAGTTATATCCTTTTTTGCAGATTTTAGAATATATAATAAATTTATAGAACATAATTTTGCAACAATGATTTCTTCTACTGCTAACGCCAAAAATTTATTTATTCATTACGATTTATATTCTGGACAAAGTTCTTGTATTCAATTAGATTATTTAGCTATAAATAGTTTAGTTAGTGTTAATTGTGTAGAAGATTATAATATTTATATGGATAGTACTAAATTTTGCAATTCAGAATCTGAATTTTTTGATGTCTCTTTAAGTGATAGGGATAAACCTTGTGATACTTGTAATGATATGTGTGTTACTTTATGTAATAAACAAGATATACAAGAATGTACATGTGATATGACTGATGGATTATATTGGCTAAGAAGACATTTGACCAAAAGACATACTTATTGTGAATATTTACCTTTCATTGATTTTTCCGTACTAAATGATATTTCTATAAAAGTACCATCTAGCGCTACTTATGAATCAACTTTAGAAGTTTGGTTTTATGTTTATATTTATAATACTAAAGTTGTAAACTTTAAAGAAATTGATATTATTTGGAATATTCATAATAGAATAATAATATATACTTCAAATAATTCAATTAAAGCTAAATGTTATGCTTTATGGGATATTGATAATCCTAGTAGATATGAAGAAAATATAGATCAAGATGTTACACCTTATAGTTGGAATCTGTTAAGATGTGGTTCAGAATTTATTTCTCATAAGCATTCTTATTTCTTCAATTCAGCAGAAAGAGAATTGCTTACAACAGATCTTCCTAAAAGTAGAAAAGGGCAATATTCTAGTTTAATTATAAAAAATCATGAATTAACTCCTGATTCCTTTGGATTTGTATTTTTAAGAGAAATGAAATTATGGCAACAATATAACTACAAATTAATAGATACCTCTCATATAGATTTAAAAACATATGGATATTATTCAGTTGATGATTTAAAAACATCAGGTATTTTCCCTGGCTTAATTTCTTTTTTTAAAAATAAATTTTATGTTAGTGAATATGAAAATGTAAAAAATAATCATCAATACAAAATAATTAATGAAGTTATAGAAGAAACAAATATATTTTTACCAAGAATATCTACAGCATATAGAAAAAATAGTTTTATAGGGTATAATTGGGTTGATCCAGAAAATAGTGGTTTATATTCAGAGTTGGTATTATGTGAAGAGGGATTAGTATATATAGAATCTAAAGATACTTGTACAAAGCCAGCATCTACACATTGCTCCTTACCTGGAGATTCTTTAGATAATTGTATGACTTGTGCAGAAAATGAAATTTATATACATCCTGTTGATGGAAGTTGTGTAAATGAATGTCCTGATGGATACTATGCAAGAGATGATATATATGAATGTAGAATATGTGATATAACTTGTTATACTTGTACTGGACCTTTATATAATGAATGCACTTCTTGTAATGATGTTTTATATTATGTTCCTGATTTGCACATATGTATTCCCATTTGCCAAAAATATGGTTTAACATCTTCTCCTGTTCGTCCAAATTTATGTGTTATATTTGATGCTGATGCTGAATTAGTTAATGTACAAGAAGGTGTACCTATAGATGTTTATACTTTCGAGCATCTTGTTGCAAAAGTAACTAAATATACTTCTAAAAACTATGTGACAAAATGGGTATTTGACCCTGAAAGAACTAGAAAAGAAAATAATGATACTAAAATGGAATTTCCTTCTGAAACCCCTTTTAATGGAGATATTACAAATTTAGATACTTCTGTTGATAAAAACTTTTTTGAATTAGGATTAAAATATGCTGTAAATTTAGAAATAATTTCAGAAAATGAGAGAGAGCCTGATAAAACTGTTATTGTAGTAGTTCCTTTCCTTTTAACAATGAATTCTTATCCAATTAATGGTACTTTAAATGTAGTTCCAGAAATAGGCCTTTATAATACAACGACTTTTATTATCACAGCTCCTAATTGGGTAGATGATACAACTGATGATATAGAATATAAATTTTATGCTATAGAAAAAGGCACTACAATAGTAAAAGATTTAAGAGGATGGTCTTATTTAAATGAAATAACTTCTAATTTTACTGTATTATTTTATCAAGATCCAAGTAGTATAATAACAGTATATTGTGAAATAAGAGATAATTATAATGCTACTATAAAAGTTAGTAAAGAAATTATAATAGCCAATTCTTTGACTGGTGGAATTTATTCTTTACAAACAGCTGTCCTGGGATATGAATTGCCTGAAATGAGAACTGATTTAACTTGTTATTTTAGAAGTCAATATTTAATGAGCTTAGGAATAGATTCTTATAAATCAGTTCAGCCTGCAAGATTGCAAACTGAATTTTCTCCTTTATTGGATGGTACTGGTATATCTCAAACAGATCCTAAATGTACTATAGATTTTTGTAATTATAGAGGAATTTGCCAAATATTAGATGTTTTTATAAATTGTCATTGTAATTCAGGATTTATTGGTAGAAATTGCCATTTAGATTCTGGAGGATATTCAACAGTAGAAAAATATTATAAAGAATTATTTAATAAAATAATGGAGGATTTGCAAAATAGTATGAATTATTATCAATTCAAAGTTTTTCATAATTTATTTTTCGGTGCAAGTCAATTTTTTGAAGATACTTCCTTTTTCTCAGATGATTTAGCTACATTTTTGGAATTTGCAATGGGCCTTTTCCCTGAATCAATATATAATAATACTGCTGAATATATAGATTTATTGGATTTTTATTTCTCTTATGAAGTAATGAGATTAGAGAAACAAAGACTAAAAACAAAAAATGAAACAGGCTTACCTTATAGGAATATATCTTTAGATGATATTACTATGGAAGAATATAAAAATGCCTTTTCCTATATTAATGAAGAATTAATTAAATTATCTAAATATATAGCTACTCTATATGATAATTCAAATCAACAATTTACTTATGATAAAAAAAATTTTTATTTAGCTATAATACCTTTAACCCCTACATTTGATGATGTTAATTTCTTTGCTGAAAGAAAATCAAAATATAAGTCACATATAGATTTTATGAAATGTCTAAATTATATAGAAGTTCAAAAATTATCAAATCCATTTTATCAAAGATATTTAATATTTATTGAATATTACTTTTTCCCTTTTGGTTATAATAATGCGTTATTAGTAGATAATTTATCTCCATTAGTAGAATTAAGGTTTTATGATATACAAACAGGAAAGGATGTTACAATACAAGATTGTACTGGAACAAATTCTTTAATATTTTATCTTCCATATTGTAATTACCAATATTTAAGTATTTTTAATTATCAAAAAGACTTATATGATCCAAATCAATATTTAGCACCAGATGACCCTATTTTTAGAGATCCAATTTTTATTGAGCCAAATGGGGTAGTAACTAATGATACAGTTGAACAAAGAATAGAAAAATACAATAGATTATATAATATAACTCCAAAATATTTTAATGAAATATTTGGAGATTTTCGTGATGATGGGATACAATACATTAATTTTACAAATGATACTAATTTTGTCATATTTAGTTCCTCTCATTTATGTCAATTTACTTCTTTTTTTATTAAAAATAATGCTTCTTTTGTAGTTGATGGAAGATTTTATTATTTATTTAGACCACAAATTTTTAAACATTTACCAAATTTTGTGGGCTCAAAGGGAAGTTTAATATTTTTAGTATTTTTTGTTTTATATATGTTTTTAATAGTTATTTTAGCTTGCTATGACAGAAAATATACAGATAGAGAAACAGTTTTAGATTTTATTAAAAAAGAAATTGTTAAAGCAACTTTACATTATCAAAAAGATAGAGATTATTTAGCTGAGCAAATGATTCCAAATGAATTCAGACATCCATATGATAGGAATATTTTAGAATCAAGAAAAAAAGCATATAATGGCCCAAGAGGGTTTGATGGAGCTTTAGTTACTGGAGCTGATTTATTAGAAGGAGATGAATTAGATTTGAATAAATTAAGGAAAAACAATGATGATGATATGATTGAAGAAGATATTATAAAAGCAAGAAAAACAAAATCTTCAAAAGGTAAAAATAGTTCATTTTTCACGAAAAATGATTTATCCTCTAAATTTAGGAAATTAGATAAAAGAACAAAAGAAAGAATAGAAGAAATGAAGAAAAAAAAAGAAAATCCTAATTATTTAGATGAAGAATTTGAAGATTCTAAAAAACAAAGAGAACAACAAATGCAAGAATATGCAGATTTAAATTTAACATCAAGTGATTTCTTCACATTAAATTTTAAATCTAGAAATATAATAATAAATGCTTTGGGAATAATATCTCTATTTCACCCAAGATGGAAAAAATTAACAATGTTAATGACTGAAATAGCCCTTATTTTATTATGTACATCTATCTTTTTAACTCTTGATGAAAAAGTTACTACTAAATCAATATCGAGAATTATTCTTTTTTCAATAATATCAACATTTGCAGCAGATTTTATCATTTATTTGCTGGCTTTCTTTTTTGTATTTCCATCAATTAAAATAAGAAGATTATTATATATGGTTAAAGAGAGCGGAAACCTTGTTATTTTAAAAGAATGGGAGAAAATGTCATTTTCTCAGGGATGTAAAGCTTTGATTGGATATATTATTTGCTTTATAATATGGATAATATCATTTTATGTAACATTTGGATTTACAGTTGTTTGGAAATATCAAAATGGGGCTTTTTATATATGTTTAATTCTTTGCTTTATTTTTGATTTTATATTATTTGAAGTTATTATAGAAGGAATAGTTGCTCTTTTCTTTTATAAAAGAAGAGAAATCAAATGGATGAGATTTGTTGGAGAATTTTTGAATAGATTAAGAGATTATAGATGTATGTCACCTTAGAAAATTTTTGAAAATATATGTATATTTATAAAATTTTGAAGAGATATAATTCTTTTAAATAATTACTAATTCATAGAATTAAAAATATATTTATAAATGAATTATTATTATAAGTAATTTTATTTTATAAAACTGTTTTTATTATATTAAAACTCTATCAATTTAAAATTAAAATTTTTATTATAAAATGAGAAAATTTAATATTAATAAACTTCAAATTTTTGTATTTTGAGAATTTATATCAATATATTATAAAAATAAGAAATAAATAATTTTATTCATTTATTTTTAAATAATTTTTTTATCTTCTTCTTATTATTAATTTTTTAAGTCCATCATAATTTACTTTTTCAGTCCAAGCATGAGGATATTCATTACCTGTATAAGAAGAAAATATAAATATTTTTTTAGGCTTATCTTTTTCTTCATCAATACTTATTAAACCGAATTCAGGAAAATTCATAGAAGTATAAATAATTACCCCAAGAAAATGAACCTTAGGAATAGGTCTTGCCATAAAAAAATTATGCACATATATATTAAGAACAAAATTTATATCTCCAGTTTGATTTCTATACAAATCAACATACCATCCTTTATATTGCTTTGTTTTTTTATCATAATAAAGCATTGTATCCTTTATATTTTTTCTTTCAATATCATTTATATTATTTTCTTGTAACTTAATTCCTTTTAAAATATTCTCATAACTTATAAATAATTTTTTCATTTTGTTCCCTACTAATTTCTCTAATTTTATTTTTATATTATTATCAATTAGACAACTTATTAAATCTAATAAATGATTTTGAAATATTGTACTTATTTTTTTAATTTCTTCATAAAATTTTATTTGAGGGTCAAAATAAAGATCAATTATTTCACCATCTTTGGAATAAGTTATATTTGTATGTTGTTCAAATAATAAAATATCTTTTTTAAAATGAGTATATCCTCCTATTAAAGTATTAAAAGTCTTTATTCTTGAATCATTTATTTTTTTCATTTTATCACCTATATGACCAACTATATTTAGTAAATAATTAAAGCTATTTTCATATGAATCAATCCATTTCTCTCTTTCATTAATTATAGATTGCTTGGTAGCTTTTTTTGTATAATTAAATTCTCCAGAAATATCAACTCCATCTCTAAATTTGAATAATTTACCAAGGGAAGAAGTATTTTTACCTTTATATCTATCAAAAACTAACTTTCGCATAAATTTGCCATTATGAGCGATGTCTGAGAATTCATAATATGATGGATAAAATCGTAAACTAGTTGCATTTGTTAATTTATAATTAATATATTCATCTAAAGTAAATGAATAGGAAAATAAACTAATATGATTATTTCTTTCTTTGAAAAAAGATTCTTCTTCCTTTTTGTTATTAAAAGTATAATTTGACATAAATTTTAATGTTGTATTTTTTATTATTTTATATTTTATGACTTGATACAAATTATTTAATGATTCTTTGGTATAATTTAGTTTTTTATAATTTTCATTTATAAATAAATACATATCTAGCGGATTCATAACATTTTCTTCTTCATTAAAAATATATTTTATAAATTTCTTAATTTCTCTATATGTTCTTTCTTGTCCTGATTTATATATTAATTTACCTATTCTATAAATAATATATAATTCTTTTTCTATAATGAATTCAAAATTTTGTAAAAATCTGAAACAATCAGAGATTGACTCTAAATTATCATTTCCTCTTAATATTGGATATATTTGGATAAAATTTAATTTATCAATTTTTCTGGTATAATTTAATAAAGTAAAACTATATAAAGTGGTTGTATCATTTTTTTCTATACTTAATAATTTTTTAATCAATTTTTCGCAGACTTCATCATGCATTACTTTTTCTTTTCTATCTAAAAACTTAAGAGCAACAGAAAAATAAAGTAATATACCCTGCTCATAATTTTCTTTTTTTCCATAATTTATAATATTATGCAAAAATTGATGAAAAATATTGTATAATCCTTTCTCCATAACTGTACTTTGTAATTCTTTTGTTATTTCAATATAAGGATATATAATTTGATCAACACTGAAAAAAAGTGGTAAATGTTTCTCATACACCAAATGAATAAAATGTAAAAAATTTCCTTGTTGTTTCCCAATATATCTTTCTCTTGGATATGGTGCTATACCATGTTTTTCAACATATTCTGCTATTTTTTTATTAATTCTAAAATCAAAGAATGATGAAGTTTCTTCTGTAGATGTCTTATTTTTTGTGACAGAATATGGTTGATTTAAAAATAAATCACTATATATTAAATTCTTTTCTTTTTTTTTAGATTTCTTTTTTTCTTCTTTTTTTGATTCTTCTTTTTTATCTTCCTTTTTTGATATATTCTCCTTATCTTTATTTGAAGGTTTTTTTTCAGGTTCTTTTCCTAATTCATTTTTAGAATTAGGCATTGAGCATGTTTCTAGTGAACTATCACATGTTTCAGTTTTTTGGCTGTCAATATTTTCAGAATTGACTTTTATTAATAGAAAGATAAAAAGAAAAAGACAAATTTTATACATTTTTTT
>JAJJLC010017635.1:0-13154 GCA_023806825.1 Ophryoscolex caudatus
GCCTTTGGAGGTGCTTATTTTGATTGTGTTTCTTATAATAGTTTTCCAACACAGAAAGTAATAGATTTTGAGACAAATGAAACTTATAATAATAATGGATCTGATGCTTTAGTTTTAAAGGTATTAATTCAAAAAAAAAAATTATGAATTTATATCAAAAAAATTTGAATTTGGATTAAAATATCCAAAAAAAATTTTTATTAATAATAAAAATGGTATAAAATCAGAAGAAGAAGAAGAAGATTGGATAAAAATAAGTATTTTAAGAAGAAATTGGATAATTAAATTAGCTTTATTAAGTTTAGAATATGATTTAAAACAAGTTCATTTAAATAAATTAAGTGAAAAGATGGGAGATTATTATTTAATTCACTATCATTTTTTTATTTACAATACATCAACCTCTTTTAAATATTTAAAAAGTTCTTCAAAAGGAAGAAGAGTTTTAAATGATATAAATTTAGGAAAATTTTCATTTGATAAAAATAAATCTATAGAATTAAGGGAAAAATTAATAAGAAATATATCAGGTATAGTTCTAAAAAGAAAATTTAACAAAATTGATAATGAGAAATATTTTAGTGAATATTTATATTCTGTTTGGTTATATTGTGATAAAGAAGAAACTGAAGGAACAATATATAAAACTCAAAAAGAATTAAATATACCTTTTAATTCTTTTATGATTAATTGGGAAGGTCTTCAAGCAAATATTACCAATGAGACACAAATACCAATAACAAGTACTCCAATATTTATATTAGTAAATATAAGTAATAAATCAGATGAACAAGATGATTCAAAAGAAGATTCAAAAGAAGAAGAGAAAGAAGATTCAAAAGATGATTCAAAAGATAAACCAAGTGAAAAAAAGGAAAATTCAAATGGTACAACAGATAATAAAAATCTTTACTTACTTTTTATAATTGTTGGAATAATTATTTTAATAATTTTAATAATAATAGGAATCTTCTTAATATATAAAAAAATTAGGATTAATAATAATATTAATATTAATATTAATCAAGGTATTATTAGAGAATCATTAACTAGATATATTATTAATGAATAATAAGAGGAATTTTAATTAATTAAATTAAAAAATATTTTGGTCTTGGTCTCTATAAGTAGGATAAAAGGTTAATGAAAGATAAAGATTAATTATTTTCCTAGAATAATGATTTATTAAGTAAAAAGAAATTTATATCTTTAATATTAATAATTTATACCAAAGTATATATTGATTTATGTCTATTATTTTGAAATAAAAAATATTATTAAATCTATCAATTATATAAAGAATTAATAAATATTAAATACATGATAAAAATGTTAAAAAATATTAATTTTTTAATAAATTTCATTTTATATGAAACAGACTATATAAATTTTGATTATTTTTGTTTGAGATTAATTATAGACTTTTTATAAATGAAATTATATCTAATCCTATTTTTTTATTTTATTTAACTTCTACAATTTACAAAATCCATAACTAAATAAATTTTATATAAATCACAAAACAAAAATTTATAATTAAAATTTAGAGAATTTAGTTATTTAATAAATTTTTATTTTTATATATTTTGAAAAAGAATAAATTTTTTAATTTTAAATTTAAAATAAATAATTCCAAATATTATATGATAAAATAGAAATAAAAGTTTTTTAATAAAAAAATATTTATGTTCCTTTAACTTTTAATTTTCTAAGATTTTTTTATAACTTCATAATTATTATTATTATAAAGAATTAATGTAAAAGGATAATAAAATAGATACCTTATAAAATACTTTAAGATTCAACAACTCAACTAAATTATTAAAAATAGCACAATTAAATTAGAATAACTTGAGGAATTGTTAAGGTATAACTTCAAGATTTTAAATAATAAATATTTGGGAATTTAACAAGGATATAGGGATTCCAACTTAGAAATACTTAGAGGAAAAGATATTTCTTAAAAAAAGAAAGAGAGTGGATAATTAATTATCATTGAAAAAAATATAATGAATCAAAGTTACAAGTTACAAACCTCTTATATACACATAAAATTGAAGAGCTTTTATGAATCTTTATGACTGTTAGTTGAATTCAATATACAATCAAATTATAATTTAAAATAAATAAATTATACTAAATGTAATTTATTATTTCATATAAGATAACTTTATTATATATCTCCTTTCAATAGATAGTCCAAAAAAAAACATAACAATTATTACTTTATTTTGATTTTTTTATTATTTTATAAATTTGGATATTTAAAGAAAATATTTGTATTTTTTCAATTATAAGAATAAAAATATAGGCTTTACTATACATTCTATGTGTTGATAGAGCTACCACTTTTTTGGTTCAAAAAAAGGGGCAGCTCTAATTCCCAACAAATTAAGGAGACTTATGGAGTTTTTTAATTAAAAAAAGAGGGTTAGATCTAATTTATGTTAGATAATATAATTTAAAAAAAAAAATTAATCATAAGTAAATCTTTGAGTATATATGTTATAAAATATAAAATAAATTTTATAAAAAAATAAAATATTTTTAATTTTTTTCTAAACATTAATTTTATTTATTAATATAATAAATCTTTTATAGAATACTAAAACATTAAACAAATTAAATGAATTAAAGTTATATAAAATAGAATATTTTTATCTAACAGAGATTTAGTTTTTAAAAATTTTAAGAAACCTGTATAAAAAGGTTTGATCTAATATAATTAATTAATATTAAATTTTAATTTTTTTTAAAAAGGGAAATAATTATATTTATTTTTAACTTGACAATTATATTAATTTTAAGACATTAATTAAAATAAAATATAGAATCTAAGAAAAGAATTAAAATTAAAGATAGGTAATGAAAATAAAATAACTATTTTTGAATATATTGTAATTATTTCAATTAAATAATAAATTTGAAAATAAAATATCAATACTTTATATAATCAAAAAAAAATAGAAAATGAATGCCCAAACTTTTTTGGATCAAGACTATACTATATTAATATATCTATCTATAACTATATAGATTAGACTTAAATTTTCATTTCATAATTGAGTTTTTAGGGTTTTATATTCACCTTTTTGAATATTTTCTATATTAAAAAAATACTCTACCCATCTTGGGGATTATAGATTTTGATATATATCACCAATTTTTAGACAGTTTTTCTCTTTGTATAATTTTAATTTATCATTTATATTCTCAATTATGAATATACAACAAAAAAACCATTATTAAAAAAAAAGAGTTCAATCTCAATCTTAGTTATTATGAGGTAGATGATATATTAGACATTATCCTATATAATTCCCCATCTTTATGATTATCAGCTTTCTCTAAATTCTCAAAAGCTATTAAGTTTTTGACTGGAAAAATAGAAATTTTATGGTATTGGAAAGGCTAGGTTAAATTCCCAAATTTTATATGTGATTTATGTCTTCTTTCTTGTAAACCATACCTAAATACCCAAAGAATGGGTGTTAAATCTAACTATCCTAATTAAAATTATACAGGAGATGTCTATTAAATCAAATGATATAGGATTAATCTTTCTTATGTATTTTCCCTCTTCAACCTTAAAGAAGAATTATTGAAATACCTTTCTTTTTGAATTGGGTAAAATAATTAAAATTTCAAAACACAAATCATCATAAAGTGAAATTATTTTTATTTAAAATATAAAAATTGGGAATCTTTTGGAAAAAATTAATTTACTCTAAAATATTGATTAATTCTTGCTGATGACTACTCTAGTGGAATAAAAAAAAGTTTTGTTCTAAGTTAGAAAAGGCTTACTTTATATTTTTAATACCCTATTTTAATTATGCCACCTTGAGATAATAAGATTAATTTTTTTTAAAATGGGGGAAAATTACACAAATTTTTTGAAAAAAAATTTTTATTTATAAGATAGGGGCATAAATTGTTAAAATATTGTATTTTATTAAATTATATTAATTTTTAAAATTCTACTATAATAAAATTAAAATTATAATATAAAAATTATCAATAATTTGCTTTTTCTCCATTATCTATAAGATAAATCCCTTTTTTTAAATGGGGCACAATTACACAAATATTTAAAAAAAATTTTTTTCAAAAGGGGTATAATTCAGAAGAGTGCACAAATTGTTAAAATATGGTATTTTAAATATTATTGAAAATTTAAAAATGATTATTATTAAAATAGTTTAAAAAGTCAAAGAATAATAAAAAAAAACAGATTTTATTTTATTAACTAATAAAAAGATGAAGATGAACAATTCCAAAAAATGTCTCTAAAAAATTAAAGTAAATTTTTGAATTTTTCCAAATTTAAATAAAGTAATATCAAATTTTAAAAATAGTTTTAGCATTTTAAAACTTAATTTCAAAAAATTATATTATAAATTAAATATTAGATAAAAATAATATATATCCATTTATATGGAATTTATAATTAATTTAATATCCAAAATGATAATGAAATCCTATAAATATTAAAATTAAAGATATTAATAAAGATAATATTAAATTTATAATAAACATAAATATTCAAAAAAATAATATATTTAAATATATTTATATATTAAATGATATTATTTATTAATTAAGTCATATATATATAGTGATAATTATGATTTATTAAATAATATTAAAAGAATACTAATTATAAATATAAATAAAAGTATTATTATTAAAAGAATTCTTATTTTAATCTCTTAAATAAAAAAATATAACTTTTATTTAACATATTATTTAATATATATTATATTATTATCATAAGTAAAAATAGAATTATTAACACAAATAATTTTTATTATTAAAAAAAAATATATATGAATATAAAAATAATTTCTTTAATTAATATTTAATATATATATATCAAATATTATTTCATATATTTTAAATAAATTCTTTAAAGAAAAAGGATTAATAGTAAAAAATTAGTTTATAGAATTATTAAGATATTTCATTTATATTTAAAAATAATTTTTTAAAAATTAAGAAGTTATAGATATAATTTAATAGGCTTTAGCTTTTGTCTCACTTCTTTTTTCTATTTCTCCTTCTAGTTTTGAATCTTCTTTTCCTTCCCCATCTTCTTGAATTTCTTTGTAAGAATGTTACTCCTAAGTTTGCATTGTTACAGTTCATAGCTATATGTCCTTGTTTCTTACATATTGTACAAGTTCTATGTTTCATCGCTTTCAGCTTTAGTCCATTATCAGCATCACAAAGTTGAGACATATGTTCTTTAGCTCTTTCAGTATTGACATGTTTTAAGCAACTGACATTGTTTGGTCAAATGATTCTTGTTGTATATGTTGCATAAAACTCTAGGGCAATTCTACCAGAAGTGTTGATTAACTTGTATGCATAATTTACACCAAATAAATTTTAAAGTTGGGAGACCGATTTCATTTCTGGCTAAATTAGTTTTCTCTGGGAGCTTGTTGCTTTCTTCCATTACAATTTCAGGTCCCCTGATGTTATTTCTTATCTTGTTGATGATTATATTGTATGACATTTATATTATATGTCATACATTATTTAATTAATTAACTATCAAAAATAGTTAAGGGTATCTTTTTAGGGGATTGGAAAATTATTATAATAATAATTTTCTAACAGATAGATTTTATCATCCAAAATATGGTAGTCAAAAATAGTTAAGCCAAATGAGTATCTTGGCGACTAGCGCTGCTTTTGACCTCAGGGCGTCAGTTTTCCATCATCGTAGATTAAATGGACTTATTTGAACCATAGTTTCATCATTTTGTCCATCTTCCTGAGGATCTAACAGGATTTCAAGTCGGGAATTGCCACCTGTTAGCTAAGTTAAATCAAGCTTCTTCCACTACTTTGATTTCTTCAATTGTCATAATGTCTTAAGGACAATTGATCCAAGATTAGCTTAAATCAAATCAAATTGCACGAATTTGTGCAAGATTTTGACTGGAATAGAAAATATTAATTCCAGTGTGGATCTCATGGCCAAATGGTCCATGTTTATTTAAAGTGAAAGGCAGACAACCTTTTAACAGTTTGATTTTCTCCAGGATTTTGCAATTTAGTTACCTGGGCAGTAATAATTCAACCAGTAAATTTTTCCATTGGTTTGCGCATTTACTTCACATAGAGCAGAGTGGTGTATCCAACATGTCTGGTAGATCTCATCCGGGTTGTAAATAATGAAGAAATTAGTTTAATTTAATATATTTACATCTTCTATTTTCAAAAAAACATTAAAATTTTTTTATTGTAATTACTATATATTAAACTTAATCTAAGAATGAAAAATTTTTAATATTTTAATTTCATTTTTTTCTTCATTAAAATATATTTATAAATTTATCTTTGAATCAATGATAAAAATGAAAAGGAAAAAATTTTATTTCAATTTATAATTAAGAAATAATTTTAAAAATATTTTCTATTCTCTTTATATATGTGAATTAATTCCTTTTGTTTTTTCTTGATTTTTAGTATTTTTCTTTTCTCACCATATAATTGATAATTTATAATATTTACTAAAAAATTATATTTCCATAAATATTTATAAATTTTAAAAATATTTTATTTATTCAAAATAAATTTATTATATGTAATTGTATGAGAATTTTTGATTAATATGAGAGAAATAATTATTTTTTTAAATTAATATTTTAGTTTTAAATCATGAATATTATAATAATAAATATTTTAATGAAATAATTTTAATTAAAAATAAGATTTAAAAATTAAATTTAAAAAAACAAAAAAACTTAAATATCTATATTGAATGAATAAACAAAAATACCATTGTTATAAGAATATTTTATATTTATTTTTATATATAAATTATTTTTTTGAATAAATTTATTTATAACTCTAAATTTTCTGATAATTCAATTTCTTCTCCAGTTAAACAAAGGCAAAAACTTACTAATAATATATAATAGCTTTCATTAACTTCTCTTGTGTATTCTGGATTTCTTGTTTCATTTATTACTCTATTCTTCAGGAAATAAGCCTCTATATGTTTTAGGACCCTCTTGTTTTTTTAATAAAAAATTAAGTCCTTTTTTCATTATTTAGACCTATCAAAAAAAATTTTATATATATTACTTTTATATATTTAAATATTAATTATATACTAATTGATCTTATTTTAGTTTGATATTACAGTAATTTTCACAATTTAACCCCATGATTCACAAAAGAGACCCCACCTTTTCAAAAAAAAATATATCTCAACAGGGGGGTTATTTCCCAAAGAATAGAGTATATAATTTATACTTCTATCTTCATCATATATTTTATTTTTAACCATTTCAAAAAATTTATCTTCATCATTAAATAGTTTTTTTGTATGATAATAAATATTTAAAATATAATTAGCATTTGATTCCATCCATATCATTTTTATTAACATAATTTTAATCTGCTCTATTTCATTTTCTTTTATAATTTTATTTCTTTCTGGACTATACCTCAAATTTAATAATAATTCAATCAAATTATTATTTGTTTCATTTTTTAAATCATATTTATCCAAATAAAAAGAAATATAATCTTTTAATATTAAATTAGTATCAATTTTTTCTGTATTTTCAAAAAGGAATTTATCTTCATTATATAAATAATCATATAGTGAAGTTAATAATTCTTTTTCTTTTTTATAAAATTCATTCTTCTTTTTTTCTACATTTGCTTTGAGTTCGTATTTTCTTAAATTTTTTTCACAATTAAAATAATCTACTATGATATTGTTGTTTATATAATTGGATAATTTTTTATAAGAATTATAAAGTCAAGGTATTTTATAATTATATAAAAATTTTGGATTATATTCTCTTTTGTCATCATAAGTTATTGCTTCTAATGAACTTTCTAATAATTGCCTAATTATAGTTCCATCTATTTCATTATTTTTATTATTTTGAATTTCTATTAAAGTTGTTAAAATATTATTATCTTCCAAAGCAGCCAATATATATTTCATAAATTTACCAAATATTTCTTCTTTTATATAATTTAATGTACAAGATATGATATCTAGACTGTTTTTACCTATATAATTATTATATAATATTTTATCTATTAATTTTTGACTATTCCCTTTTATACTTTTATCTTCCGAAAGAAAATTTTTTGCCTTAACTATAATTTTTTCTTTAAAATAATAATTGTTTTCAATAAATTTTATAATTTCTTTTGAATAATTATTATCTTTTTGTTTTAAAATACCTTAGATTAATGATTTGCTCACATATTTTAGATTAAATGAAGAAACATTTGTTTGATTTCTTTTTTCATTTAATTCCTTATAAACAAAATTTACTAATAATCTATTGAATTCATTATTTAAATTCATATATTTACTATTATCATTTAGAATATCTTTAATAGGTTTTTTAAATAATTCTCTGAACCTAATATTTGGATCATTTAAATTATCTATAAATAATTGTTAAATATCTGGATCTATATCTGGTATTGAATAAATCATGCTATTAACTTGTGAATTAAAATTCCTTTGAATATGGATTATAAATATATATTTATAATCATCATTTTTATAATTTTTCTTTATATATTGACTTACAAATTGATTTTTATTTGAATTAAATTGCTCAAAATCTATATTTATAATCTTATTTTTTTCATCAATTTTATTTGTATAATTATTTTCACTTTTATGCTTAATTTCTTTTATTTTTCTTTCCAATTGTTTCTCCATTTTAATTTTAGAAATCAAAAATTTTGTTTCATTATTAACTCCGTCTATTGCAACGGCGATACTATTAACTTGTTAAGACCCAAAATTTCCAAATATATTTTGATCCTGAATATATCTGGGAACTATTTCATAGAGCATAAGAAGTTAAATGTATATATAATTGAAATTTTGCAACTTTCTTCGTTTAAATTATTAATATAAGATTTTAAATTATAATATTTTTTTTCACTTAGATATAATTCTTTAATTTTATTATTCTCTGGTAATATTGAAATTATATCTTGAGATGAAATTTTGATAATTTTATTATAAATTGTTTCTTTAATCCTATTTTCATCTAATTTATTATTATTTTTTTTCATTTCATAATAAATCAATCCTTGAATTTCTTCTTTTCCACAATTGATTAATAAGTCTTTAAGTTCATAATTAATTTTATGAGTTTCAATTGTTTTTTTAAAATCAATTTCATCTATTATTTTTTTGCGAAAACTTTTTGTTTATCATCTAATAATTTTTCAAAACTTATTTTCATTTTTTCTAGCCTATTTAAAAAGGCATAATCAATTTCATTTATAAATTTTTTATCTACTAATATAATTATTCTGAATGAATCTTTAGCAGGAGTTAAAGATTCATTGAAACTATCAAAGCATATTCTATCACATTTTTCTTCATCTTTCTTTATATAATTCATATTATACAAGTCATATAAAAAAGGCTGAATTTGGTTTAAATTTTACATTATGATTAATTTTTCATTATTTGCATATAACTGAATTTCTTTGATTTTTATAAATTTATATTCATTATTATCATCATCTGAAAAAGGACTGCCATCAATAAAAACTATTTCTTTATCTGGATTTTGGATTTTTATATTTTGATAAATTAATGATACCAATGATGATTTTATTTCCAAAAGTAAATATCGACTATCTGAATCAGCAATATTATTAATAATGCATCTATTTAAATCATATTCTAAAACTTCTTTATTTCCTAATTTATAAGTTTTTTCATTTTGATTATCACATACCATATTATTAATTTTTTTAAATAAAAACACAGAACTAACTTTCATTCTATCCCTTCTATCATTTTTTTCTGTTTTTTGTTTTTTTTCTTTTGTAGGCTTTTTAACTTTTTTCTCTGAAATTTTTTCTTTCAAAATTTCCTTTATAGAATCGATTTCATTTTCATTATTAGATAATTTTAAATCTTAAGATATATCAATTTCATAATCTATTCCTCCAAAATTTCTTTCTATACAATTATTTATAATTTTTTTTATTTCAGTCTAATCAAATATACTTAATTTTGTAACTTTATTTGCTATTCCTCTTATATAATTATATAAATCAATATTTGAATGAAAATCTTCTTTTATTTTTTTTTCTTTCCTCAATAAATTTTTATATTTTTTTTTAATTTTTATTTCTCTAAATAAAGTTGTTTTTATATCTATTTTTTCTACATTTTCGTTATATTGTTTAAGTACTATTAATTCTTTGATGAATTTTAATTTATTTTTATATTCATAATAAGCTCTAGAAAGAATTTCAAAAATTTTAAGTTTACTTAAATCTTCTGAAATGCTTTCAACTATACTAAATGAAGTAGATATTAATTGGTCTATTTTATCCTCCAAATTAGAAACTAATAAACTCATACTCTATTTTCTTTAATTGAATCTAATGAATAATTGCTAATACCTATAAAGCTTATTCCTTTTTCATTTCCAGCTTATTCAAGCTTAGAATGCAATACTTTTAGTGGATTATTTTCTAATTTTTTAGCTAATCCCAATTCTGCGAATAATATCATAGATATTGGTAGTACCTCATTTTTGAATTCTTCTTTGACTTTATAAAATTCTAATTTATGTTCTGCAATTTCAAATAATTTTTCTATATCTCTAGGCATAGTTGATTCTGAACCTTGGAAATATGTTAATATAATCTGGGGAAATTCTCTGAAAAATAAATCTTTAGAATATTTCCCTCTCATTGAGTCATATATTAATTGAGAACTCAAGCTTTTTCCATTACCAGGCTTACCTACTATAATCAAAGGAATTTTTGTTGCAACTGAAACAAATAACAAAAATAAATTTTCTTTTAACTCCTTTTGTTTTATACAATGGTTCCAGAATATATATAGGAAAAAAATATATTTGAAAAATTCGGAGCATATCAGGTTAATAATTCATTTCTACCTATACCTTTTTTTAATTCCATTTTATCTATAAAATATTTTTCTTCTAACTCTGAGAAAATCACTAAAATGATTTATACCATTTTCCTGAATAAAAAGTTTTAAACTTTTATTTTGTATTTTTGAAGATATATCATCTTTTCCTTCATTATCATCATTGTTATCTTCCTTAGCTTTATCATTTTTATCAGTTTCAGCAGTTTGAACAGAATTAAATAATATTATTAGAGATTCTTTTAATTTATTATTGAATTCCTCTCTTTTATTCTCATCAATTAGCATAATATAATAGCATAAATAAACAGAGCATATTATACTTATAATCTTATCAAATTTTTCCATACCATTTTTAATATTATTTTTATCAGATTTTTGTTCATCCAATTTTTCTTCTTCTTCATTAACTTTACTATTTTTATTTTTCTCACATTTTCTTTTAATAGAAAAATATTTTTTGAAAAAATTAACTATTTTCTCAAATCTATATATATCTCTAAGAGATACTATTGAAGGATCAAATGTATCTCTTAAATATTTATAACATCTAGATATGACTTCTTTTGTAGCTTCATGTAATTTTTCTTCTCCATCTTTAAATAATCTTTCTATTATGCTATATATATATGTTTTTTCATCTTCTTCATTTAAATCTCCAAAACAAAAAACATAATTTAATAAAGATTGAGGTAAAGGTTGAACTAAATATACTAACTCTTTATCATTTTCATTTTCTCTTCCATAACCACATTTTTCTATTCCTTGCTTCCTTCTTCTATATGGGTTACAAGCCCTAATTAAACGAATATTATCAACTAATTTTTTACCATTGAAAGTTTTATTCAAAAATATTTCTGTTAAAAGAGATAGAGATAAACAAGTATTAATTTAGTCAAAAAATATCCACAATTCTTTTTTCTGTTTTTGAGCCTTTTCATTCATTTCTTCTATTTTTTTGCATAAATATTTATCTGTAATACCTGGATGTATATTAATTATTTCTACTACAATTTCTCCATTGTTTAAAATTTGACTTAATTTTATTATTAATGCAGTCTTACCACAACCTGTTTCCCCCATTAAAATAACAGGAATATCTTCTATTATTCTATAAGCTAATAAAACCATTTTTGTAAAATTATCATTTGTAATTACATAATTATCTGTCTTATAATTTAATATAAATAATAAAGATTTCAAGCCATTTTTTTCAGTTTCTATTTCATTTGGAATATTCAATATTTTTTTATATATGATAAATAATCCTTAGAACTATTATTTTGTTTTGATGTTATATTTATAATTGTTAAATCCTCATAAACCATTTTGTCTTCAATAATAAAAATAAGAGGAATATCAAATTTTTTACCATTCAAATCATTTTCATAAGCATCAGATAATAAATCAATATAATCTTTATTATCTTTTTTTAATTCATCTTCATTAATTTCCTTCATAATTAAATTTTGTAATCCCCATTTATTAAATCATTATACTTTTAATGAAATCCGGAGATAACTTTCTCAGTTACATCTTCTTTTTCACCTTTAATATTTGTGTATATGAAATGTAATTTAGACTTAAATTTATTATATATAGAGATGAAAAATTTAATAAATATCATTATTTGATGATAAGAATAATTTTTTGAATTTTCCATATACTTTTCGATAAATTCTTTTTCTATTGATTCATTTGTTTTTAATTCTACCATTGTTTTAAAAGTATCAATCATTTCATTTGACAAATTCAATTTTGGCTTATTATCTAAAGATATATTTTCCCTAGGAATTATATTTAATATACCAAATTGTGATAAATAATCTTTAAAACAATTAGGAATTTCAATATAAATTTCTATATCTTTAGGAATATAAACTATTGTTTCATTATTAGTATAAAATCTAGTTATAAGAAATGAAAATAAAAATTCATTTATTATACTAGTTTCTTCAGATTCAGTCAAATCTAAATGAATAGCATTTATATTTTTAATTGCTTCACTTGAATCTGAAGCATTATTTATTTCATTATTATATAATACAATGTAAGGTATCCCAATATTTTTCCAGCCCATATTCTCATTAATTTGAACTATATTTCCATTATTATATAATCCATCATGATAATATATTTTATTTGGAGTAAATTGTGAATTTTATTGTTAAACAGATTGGATTAAATATTATTGTAATATAATGATTATAGGAGGGTGCTGAAATAA
>JAJJLC010017636.1:0-13152 GCA_023806825.1 Ophryoscolex caudatus
GTTCATACAATGGTTGTATAATTGTTTCAATATAGTTATCTAATATTAAATTAGGTATATTTTCATCAGGATCATTCCAAATACTCATTTGCCTTTTTTTTGTTCTTTATTTTTAAATATTCTATAATGGCCTTCTCTTACTACCATACCATGATTTTCAGCACCTTTATCTTTTATTACTTTTTCTCCATATCCAATATCTTTTTGGCAAACAGGGCATTTTGAAGTATCTCCTTTATTTGGAAAACCACAAGGAGTTATAGAATAATAATATCCACAACTACAAACATAGCATCCAGTATCTTCAGGATATTCATTAAAATGATTTTTTATATCTTTTAATGTTGATATTTTAAGATTTTCTTCAATATCATTTCCTGGAATATAATTTCCTTTTATTGCTGATAAACAATTTTGACTTATTAAAGATGAATAAAAGTATTCATTTTTATTATCATCTACTGATAAAGATTGTGCACAAAAACGTAGTCCATATAATAAACTTTCAAAAGGATTTACTTCAAATTTTTTATTTTTTTTTGACTTTCAATTTTTGGCTTTAAAATTTCTTTATATTGATTTTCATTAAAAAATAATAATAATAATTTTTTTAAATTATTATTGCAATTATTCAACTCATTTTCACAAAATTTTGAAAATTGTGAATATTCTGAAATTTTAATAGTTTCAGAATTTTCTGATTCTTTATAATAATTATTTAATCCTAATTTAGAAATAATTTTGTTAATTGAAATTGATAAAAAGATATCAATATTACTATCAGAAATATCTATAAAGTGCTTTGATTCTTTAAATTTATCAAAATTATTACAACAATTTAAATAATTCTCTTCTTCTTCTTTATTATCTAAAGGCAAAAAATAATATGTTAAAAATTCATTGTTTATATTAGATTGTTCTTGTTCTTTATTATTTATAATATCACAGACAAATTCTAAATTTTTTTTTTTAAAATTATAATGAATTAAAGCTTCCCAATTTTTATTTAATAAATTAAAAAGTAATTTCAAAATATATATTTTTAAAACTTTTCTAAATTCACTATTTTTTCCTCCAATTAAATCTTTTATTATATCTTCTGTTGTTTTAAGATATTCATATTTTTTATGTATAATATCTAAAACTTTATTTAAATATATTTTAATATATGTTATTGCAAATAATTTACATAAATGAGAATTATTCTCTTTTTCATTATCTTCAACTATTAATTCTAATTGATTAATACAATCTTTAAAAATATTTTGAGGTAAATCAAATATAATAAAGCAGTCACTATTTTTTTTTAATTCTTTATCATTTTTTTTAGAGTAATAAGTTTTAAAATATTCATTTTTATATTTATCATTTTCTTCATAATTTAAATTTGGTATATTTTCAAAAAATGAAAGAATTTTATATTCCATATAATTAATTATCATTTCATCTATAATCTCTTTATTGCAATCATTTAAAATTTTTAATATTTTATCATTATTCTTTTTAATTTTTTCTAAATTTTCTTTCATTCCTTCAGGAGAAGATTTAATTGGTAAAATAAGCTTTAATAAAGGATAACAATTAAAAATAAATTCATCTTTGCTAATAATTATTTCAAATAATATTTTTCTAAATTCATCATCATTTATTTTAGAATATTCATTTTTAAATATTATAGCCATAATTTTAGGAAATGATTTATCTTTTCCAATTAAATTTTTCAAAAGGTTATATAATTCATTAAAATTATTGATAATTTTACCTTTATTATTTGATATAATAAATTCAGTTTCATTTTTAAAAAAATTAATTACTTTTGAAATATTTTCAATTGAATCTTTTCGATTAATATAAAAGCAATCATTAATTATCAATATTTCTTGCAAGGAAAAAACCTCTTTGGAAAATAAATGAAAATTATTTTCTAATTTTAAAGCAAGTTGCAATATTTCTTTATTTATATTCATTAATTCAGTAAATTTATCTGAATTATTTTTTAATGAAGTATAAATATTTTCATCTGAAGTAACAACTCTTAAAATTGATTCCATTCCTAAGAAAATTGGTTCATTAACAATAATAGATGCATCAATATATTCTTTTTGATTTTCATATTTTATTTTATCCAATGTGACAATATTTTTAATTTTATCATATAAATTTTCAACAATATCATTTAAATTAGAAAACATTTGTAAAATTATAGAAATTTCAGAAGAATAACTTTCTAGCCAATTTATTATGCTAGAAACTTCATCAAAAGTTTTTTCTTCTTTAATTTTTTTTATTCTTAAATTGGCAATAAATTTTAAAAATTTTTTTATTTCATTAAAATGATTATTATTATCAATTTTATTATTTTTTATCAAAACATTATTTATATTTTTATAAATAAATAGAGTGTAATAATCTTCTAAAAATAAACTAAAAAATTCTTCATTAATAAATGATTCATTTTCTTTATCATTTAAATCTAATAATAATTCTTTTTTATTAATTTCAACAAAAGTTGAATTATTTAATTGTTTTAAAGTATTTTTAAATTTATCCTTAATTTTTTGTTCTTCCTTAGAGCCTTTTAATCCTCTTAATAAATTTTCATTCTTTTTATAATTTTTAATAATTTCTTTATCAATATATTTTAAAACAGAATTTATAATTGGTTTTAATCCAGGCAACTTTAACCCCAAAACAATGTTTATTATATTTGCTCCTGGTTTCTCACTCATTTTTACTATAGAATAATCATTTCCTAATTTTTCAAAATATTTAGTTTTAATAGTTTTTTTAATTTCTTTAACATATTTATTTTCTTGTTCAATTGATGAATTTAATAATTCATATTCTTCTTCAGTTGATAATAATGAAGAAAAGAAATTATCTCTTTCAGCTTTAAAATAAATAATATTTAATAACTTTGTATATTGTTTTAATAAGTATTTTTGAATAACAGTTATTATATCTCTATCTACTTGAGTTACAGAATTTTTTTCTTTAAATGTTTTACTAATAAAATCTTCTTCACTTTTCATTTGAGATATTAAGCATTCATTTATATGATCTCTTAAATCTTTATCATTTTCTAAATATGTCACTAATTTATTAACATATGTTTCTTCATTTAATTTTCCTAAAGGGAAAGGAATATTAAGATTCATATAACTAAGAGTAGTATAAATACATTTTTTCAATGAGTAATCAAAATCAAGACACTTTTTAAAAAGTTCAATACCTTTTAACTTTATCATACTTTCTAAATATAGATTATCTGTTCCATTTAAATTATCTATAAATATCTGATAATATCCTGATAGATGTGAAATAGTTTCTTTAAGAATTTTTTTATTTATTATATTTTGTTCTCTTTTAGACTTTTTTTCAAAATCTTTTAATTCATTATCAAAAATTCTTACTAAATGAATAATAAATACAAATGCCTTTTTAGGTATTGTTTTTTCTTTTTTATCTGCAAAATAATCTTTTTCTTTATTTTCAATAAAAAATTTAATATAATTTATAAATGTTCCTTCATTTACATTAAATTTAATTAAACATAATTTATAATTTTCATTATTCAAAAAATCTTCAATCTCTTTTTCAAATTCATTTTCTGATTTAAAAGAACTTATTTTTAATTGTTTTATATTTTCATTATTAATTTCACCTAATTTCTCGTTATTTATTTTATCTAAATTTTCAATTACATCAAAAATGTTACTGAAAGTATATACAACATTCTTCATATTATCCATTTTTTCTAAAAATTTTTTCATATTTCTATGTTCACCCTTGTTATATTCTTCAATAATCTTATTTGTAATTTTTTCATATTTTGTTTGAAATCCATTAAATTTTAAACAAAGTAAAATATCTTGAGGTAAAGTTAAACTAATTTTAGAAATAACTTCTGAGACAATATCTTCTTCTTTTTTTATTCCTTGTTTTTCAGCTTGATAAATTATTCCTTGTATTTCTTCTAAATCTGAATTTACAAATATTTTTTTTAGATCATAATTGATTCCTTTATATATTTTTTTATCAATATTAATTAACTCATTTAATATATTATATATTTTTTCTGATTCTTTTATCATTTCTTCTTTTAATAAAAAATCAAATGAAACTATATGCTTTTCAAATCTATTAAGGAAAGGAGGTTCTTCTTGATCTATTTGATCATCATCTACATTTACTATGCATCTAAAATTATCATTTACATAAGAAAAAGCATTAGTAGAAGAACCAATTGCAATACGAGCATACTTTTTTTTGCTAACTTCAGTAAAATTTTGATTAAATAAATCATATAATGCAGGATAAACTGATTCTAAATTTTTTAAAATTAATACTTTTCCTTGTTCCATATGTAATTGAATTTTATTTAATATTTTTAAAGAATATTCTTCACTTTGTAAATCATTTTGGAATTTACTTCCAATATATAAACTAAATTCTTTATTTAAAGAAGATAAAACAGATGATAATAAAAATGTACTGACAGAAGATTTTGATATAACTAGTAAATATCTACTTTTTAAATCATTTATATTTTCTTTTATTCTATCTAAAACTTCATAAAAATTATCATCTTTAATATTTTCAAATTTTCTTCTAACAATTCTTTTAATAATTTTAAGTGAAGTATCTTTATTTTTAAATTGTAATCCACCAAAATTTCTTTCTATACTAGTTACCATAATATTTTCAAAAAAATTAGTTTTATATATTTCCTTATTCTCTTTTATTAAATTTCTTGCAGCATTTTTTACTAAATGATAAAAATCTCTATTTCCATGAAAGTCTTCTTTTCCATATTGATTATATTCATTTTTAAGGCTATTTTTATAATTAAAATATATAAATCCTAAATATTTGTAAAATTCTTCAAATTGTGATGCTAAATTTTCATCATATGATTTCCCTATTGTTAATGCAGTTTTTTCTATGTCTTCTTCATCAGGTTCAGGAATTGATAAATATATTCCAAGATTCATTTTAGAAGCATCTAAAGCCCAATTTGATATACCAACAAATGCAATTTTTTTATATCCTTCATTAAGATCATATTCTAATTCTGAATGAATTACTTTAAGAGGATTATTAGGTGAATGTTCTGCAAGGCCCATTTCATCAAAGAATATCATTGATATATTGTTTTTCCTATCTTCTTCTTTCAACTTAAATAATGCTCTTCTTGCTTTTTTGAAAACATTTTCAACACCTTCAGAAGTACTACCCATTGAACCTTGGTATGAATTTAAAATTATTTTGGGTAATTCTTTAAAAAGTTGTCTATTTGAAGAACTTCCTTTCATTGCCTTATTAATTAATTGTACACTTAAAGATTTACTACATCCTGGTTTTCCAACAATAAATATTGGAACTTTATTATTAATAGCGACAAACAATGAAAATATATTATCTAATAAAGCTCTGTTTTTGGCTAAACCTTTTTCTAACTCTATATTATTTACAATATATAATTCTTCTCTTTGAGGAACATCAAGAAAATCTTGATCTTCAAAAAATGAATGAAATTTTCTTAAAACTAAATTCATTTCTTTTTGAAATTCTCTTCTTGTTTCATTATCTGTGATACGCAAATAATAACAAACAAAAATAGCTAAAATAATTGAATATATTTGCAAAGTTAATGAATTTAAATTTTGATAAAAAGTATCACCTCCATCCATTTGCCTATTTTCAAGAGAATCAAGTTTAATTTCTTTTTTCCTCTTTAAATAATTGAAGAAAAATTCATAAAAAATATTAAATCTCCTAATTTCTCTTAATGATACTGAAGATACACCATTTTTATCTCTTATAAAATTTTGTGCTTTTGAAATCAATTTTTTTGCTAATAAATGAAGATTTTTAAAATCTTTATCTTCTAAAATATCTTTATCATTATTTTCTTTATTCTTATCTATATTAATATTATTTTTGTCTTTACTATTATCTTTATTATTTTTATATATTCTTAGTAATGGCTCTAAAATAATGTTCTCAATATATCTTTTTTCATCCTTTTTTGTTAAATTTCCAAAATCAAAAACAAAATTAAGTAATGAATGTGGTAATGGATTAACAGTATAAACTAAAGAATTATTTGCATTTCTTTTCAATTTTTCAATTTCTGATGGAGATAAATTTTGAATTTCTTTATGTGCTTTATTAATATCAAGTCCCATTGAAATTTTTTTTCCATGTCTATAAGGATTACATGCTGCAATAAAAACTATATTAGAAGGTAATTTTTTTCCTTGATATGTATGTTTACACATTAGTTCAGAAATTAAACCCATTGATTTACAAGTATTTATTTCATCTAAAAATACCCAAACTTTTTTTGGAATAAATATTTGTTTTTTAATTTCACAATCATTTTTTTTAATTCTATTTTTAGCTTCCAATTTTTCTGCTTTTGGAATGACTTTTTTTTCTAAAAATTTTATTATATCTTTATCATTTATGCCAGCATGTATATTTAATATTTTCATTTCTTTATTAGAACCATTATTAAGTAATTCAGATAATTTTCTAATTAGAGATGTTTTACCACAACCTGTTTCTCCCATCATTATTACTGGAATATTAGCTCTAATTCTTAATAAAATAAGAATCATTTTTACAAAATTATCAGCAGTAAACACATATGTCCCAGTAATTTCCTCCAAAGATTTTTTCTCGATTTCTTCTTCTCTTTCTTCTTTTTCACTTTCATCTATTTTTTCATCTTCACTTTCTTCTGTTTCTTTTGAAGGAATAATCTGCTCTTTTATGTTTGGATCTTTATTAATTGGATTTTTAAGATCTAAAATTTCTTTTAATTCAGAAAGAAATTCTTTTGGTTTATAAGTTTTATATCTAGGTAAATCTACCATTGGTTCATCTTTTCTTCTTTGAAAATTTTTTAATTTGATTAATTTTAAGTATTCATGACTAATATTATTAAATCCTTTATAATCTTCATCCTTTATATTATCTTTATTATTATCATCATTATTTTTATCTTTTTGAATAACAATATTATTAATATTATTTGCAGTTTCATTAGTTAAATTTGATATTATGCTAAAACCCTGTCCATCTCCTTCATGGAAAAATATTAAAGAAGGGTCTATTTCATCAAAAGAAATGACATCATGTTTTGTATCAGCTAATTTTTCTAGACCTTTTTTGGTATCTTTTTCAGGATTATATTGTCCAAATAATATATTATGAGTTTTCTCCTGTTTTTCTAAAATATCAGTAAATGCACCTTTTGTAAAATGTTTTGTAATTTTAATAAAGCTTTCTATAATATCTGTTCTTATAGATTTATCAACACCAAATTCATTTAGTAAATTAGCATTAATAAAAAAATTTCTATTAAATCTTTTAAATTGTGTAGCCAAGATATCAATAAAAGAAGTTATTTGATAATAATTTGGTTTGTCTATAGTTTTTGTTATTTCATCAAAAATTAATTTTTGACATTCTTCCTGACTTAATATTTCTGCTGGAATCTTGGTATCATAATTAAAGAATGCCTCAGGTGTAATATCTTCAAAATATAAATCTTTATCATCTATTTGATGCTCTTTTAAAGCTTTCAAATAATTTGCAACTATTTGAATATTATGATTAATTTCTTTAGGTACAATTAATTTAGCCAAATTATCAATAGATAAAGTTGTTGAAGGGAATAAAGATAATATAGGAAATTTATTAAGAAAATTAATAAATCCATTTGGAATTTCAATTTTTATTCCTACTTTTTTGGATAAATAAAAAATATCTTCATTTTGACCATATAATTTTGTTATTAATATGGAGAAAAGAAATTCAGTCATAAGTGCAGTTTGATCAGTATCATAAAGATCTAAATGAATAACACTATTTTCAGAAATTGTTAATTCTTTTAATCTCTTAACAACATCCTTCCTATTAAAAACTCCTCCAAAAGGGAAATAAATATATTCTTTTCCAGAATTTTCAATATCTGATTTAATTTTAGTCGATTTTCCAACACCAGATTTATCAGATAAAATAATTTCTATATTTGAATCTTCAATTTTGAGGCATTCAACATCAGTCTTTTGAATATTTAAAATTTTTTTAAATTTTAATAAATCTAAACTTTTATAAATATCACTAGTTTTAGTAGAATAAAGAATTATTAAACAAGAATTCATTTTTTCATGTTTTTCAACAAATAATTTATTTAATAATTCAAGTAATTTACTTTTTTTATCAAATTCTAAGAATTCAATACCCCCTATAATAAAACAAGAATTAAATTCACATAAAATTGATCTATATAAAAATGCAGTTAATTCTTCATTTGTTGTTTCTTTATTACATAATAAAATATTTTGTGCAGGAGGAATGTTTTTTGTAAGATATTTAAAAACTTGAAATATATCTCTTTCTAATTTTTCAGATAAATACATAAAAACTCCCTTATATTCATATACCTTTGATTTTACACAAATTAAACTATCTTCATATATTGATTTTGACGTTAGATTATTTTTCTTTAATATTTCTTTCAAATAATTTTCACTATTAGTAATTAAATCATCATATAAATTATTTGTTGATTTATAATCAAAGTTATCTATTTGGGTTTTTATTAAATTATTTGTAAAAAACATTAAAAATGGATAAATTGTATTTTTTTCTTTTCTTTTTAAATTATTATATATTAGATTAAATTGTCTACCATATATAAACCTTACTAAAGGCCTTTCATTATAACCTTTTAATTGAGATTTTTTTAATTCAGTTAATATTGATTTTAATTCTGATATAATATCTTGAGAATTATTTGATTTTATATTAATTCCAGAATAATCTAATTTAAAATTATTAATTTTAATTTTAATTTCTATATCTTCAGGATATCCAGATAAATTTATATCTTTTAATAAACAATAAATATTATATATTTCATAAACCATTTTAATAAATTGTTTATTATTTTCTAATATTTTTAATTCCTCTTTATCACCTTTCATTTTCTTAGTTAGTTGGGCTCTATCTCTTAATTCTAGAAGAGATTCCATATTTAATTTTATTTCTATTTCTTTTTTTTTTTCCTTTTCCTCTTTTATATCATAATAAATTCCTTCAAAAATTTCTTCTTTCTTATTTTTTAAAATAAAAATTGATTTTAGACATATAAGTTGAATTTTATGTTTTGAAGCTTCTGATTTATCCAAACCATAATCAACTAAATTTTTTAATTCAGAATAATTATCTATATATTTACTAAAATATATTTCAATTTTTTCATAATTTTTTACTTCTTTTATAAATGAATTAATAAGCTCAGAATCAGTTTTTTCTTTTATACTTTGCTCATTTCCTATTTTACTAATAAATTCAACACATTTTTCTAAACCTAAAATATCATTTGAATTTAAAAATCCATTTACCATTTCTCCAACAATTTCTTGTAAACTACGACAATCTTCTATAGTTTTCTTTAATAAAAATATTATTGCATCTGGTTGATTTTTTAATTTAAGTAACATATTTAAATAATTATCTCCTTTGAAATTATCATCATATAATAATTCAATATCAATTGAACAAGATTTTAAATCTGCAATTGCTCCCTTTATAATATTAACATTATTTGAATTTTTATCTTCTAATTTTAATATTATATCTTTAACTATTTTTGATAAATTTCCTTTTTTTGCTCCAACTTTTTCAATGAATAATGATATAGCAATTGAAATATTATATATATCTTCTTTTTTAGATAAAGTAATCATACTATCACTTATTTCTTCTTTGTTAAATTCCTCATTTTTTATATCATTTTCAAATATTTCTATTAAAATTTTAATTTCATCATCAATTTTTGGCTTTTTTTTACCTTTAATTGTACCAAGACATATTTGTAGTAAATCTAAATCTAATGATTGAATACCTTCCTTATGAAAAATATTAATTAATTTATCAAATTTTTTTTCTGTTTCATTAATACATTTTTCTTCTTCATTTATATATATTTTTTTATTATTTTCATAAATTGTTGTAAAAAATGCACTTTTTTTCTTCTTTGATCTTTCTTCAGCTTTTTTCATATATTTTTCTATTAATTTATTATATTCATCTTTATATTTATTTTCATAACAATTTAAATTTCCATTTTTAATATCATTTATAATTTCAAATATTTTTAATATTGTTTCTTTTTCTTTATTAATTAAAAATTTGCTTAAATCTTCATATATTAATTGTAAATTCTGAAGAACTTCTTTTATTTTTGAAATATAATTATTTATTTTTTCTTTTAATTCATCTAATTTAGAATTATCATTTAGATATATAACTTTTAATCTATTATATAATATTTCTTCCTTTTTTAAATCATAAAATTGATTAATATCCTTAAATAAAATATCTCCTAAATTTATATCATTTTGAAGAGAACTACAAACTTTTATTGAATTTATTATATATTCAATTTTTTTTATTTCATTATCTTTCAAAAAACCCCTTTCTAACATACCTTTAAAAAGCTTATATTTATCTGTTTCTTCCACTTTTAAAAAATCTTCTCTTTCTAATATTTCAATATTATTAAAAATGTCTTGCCTTAATTGAGGACAATTTTCAATTAAATCTATTAATATTTCAGGTTTTGCATTTTGAGGTATTTTAGTAAAATAATCTGTAATATATTCTTTTAATTTAGGTTCTACTTTTTCTTTAAATTTTTTTAATAAATTAATAAAAATTTTATTTATAAAATTAGAATCAAAAGTACTTTTCAATTGTTCTAAAAATTTATCAATTTCTGCATTTTTTTTATCAGAATAATATATTAATTCTATTAAATTATCTTCAAAAATTTCATTATTTTTATTTTCATCCTTTTTTAATAAATCAAAAAATTTAATTTGTAATAATAATAAAATTTCTTTATCATAATCTTTTTCATTTTCTATTTTACTTATATCTAATAAATTTAATAATATATTAAAATATTTTAATTCTTGTATCATATCTATAATTTTATTTATAAAACTTTTATAATATTCTTTATCTTTAACAATAATTTTCCAATCCATTTCTTTCCATTCCTTTATAAATTGTTCATCAATTGTATTAATATTTAATCCATTTAATATTTTATCATCTATTTTTGAAGAATAATTGTCTTTTTTTATGGAATTTAAAATTTCAATATTTGTTAATTTATTTCCAGAGGAAAGTTTCAATTCTGTGGTATGAATAATTTCATTTATATCCTTATTTTTTATTTCAAATGTATTATCTTTTTCATGTATAAAATTAATTAATTCCCTAATACTAACTAAATTATCTATATTAATTCCATCAAAACAATTAATATATTTTTCAATTAAAGAAGTACTAATTATAATAAATATTTGTTTTGTTTCTTCTATTTGTAATTTTACAAGTTCTTTATATTGTTCTAATATTTCTTTCATATTATCAGTAATTTTAACTTCTACTATTGATTCAATATCAATATATGGTGGGTCTATTTTTTTCTTTTTATCACTTTTTTTATATTCTTCAAAAGCTATTTTATAAAATTCATCAAATTTTTTAAAATTAGTAATAATTAATTTAAATATTTCTAAAGTATCATTATAATAAGTTAATGAATTAGTTAATTCATTAAAATCTTTAGATTCTTCAATTAAATTATGTTTTTGTTCTTCATTTAATTGAATTCCTTTAAATAAATTATTATAAATTGCTAATCCTTCATAAATATAATTTTTAATATCTTTATTATCAAGTAAATCCTTTAATTTTTCTTGTTTAAATTTAAAATAAAAAAATAAAATTACAGAATATAATCTTATTCCATATTTATTCTTTTCATTTTCTCTAATATTATCTAAAACTTTTTCAGGGTTTTTTTCAATTTCACTTATTATATTAATCTTTTCTTCCAATCTTTTCTCTTCTATTTCCCCAATTTCTATTATTTTTTCTGGTTTAAATTCCAATAAATAATTTTTTATGAGTTCAGTATTAAAGCATTCTAAAATAATATTTAAATAAAATAAAAATTGATATTTTGAATTTTTGCCTAAAATTAGGTTTTGTGTTGATGAAATTAAATTTAGATTTTCTTTATCGTTTTGTAATTTTTTCAAATCTTTTCTGATATATTCAATATATATTTCAAATTGTTGAGGATGAGTAAGTACAAGAGATTTTGGAGGTTTATTATTTCCTTTCCAAAAATTATTTTCTTCAAATTTAAAATCATATATAAATACATCTTTATCAAAATTTGAAATATTTAATTTAGAGTTAAATTTTGTTTCTTTTTCTCCATCTACAATAAGTTTAATTTCGACTTCAAATATTTTTTTTGATTTCAATTTTGATTCTAATTTTAAATAAAAAATTTTGAATCTATAAATTGAAACAAGGAATTCTGAATGAGTATTTTCTTCTCTAATTTTTAAAACTTTAACATGTTTTAAATCATCTAATTCAGGATATGCTTTTTCAAATTTTAAGGTAATAGGAATTTGTATTTCATGATTTTCAATGAAATAAATATAATTGAAATTTTCATCTTCTTCAAGTTCTTTATTTTTTTCTTTTTGTATTAAACTATTTAAAGGTTTATTATATATATCTTCTTTTTTAGATAAAGTAATCATACTATCACTTATTTCTTCTTTGTTATATTCCTCATTTTTTATATCATTTTCAAATATTTTTATTAAAACTTCAATTTCATCATCAATTTCTGGCTTTTTTTTACCTTTAATTGTACCAAGACATATTTGTAGTAAATCTAAATCTAATGATTGAATACCTTCCTTATTGAAAAATATTAATTAATTTATCAAATTTATTTTCTGTTTCATTAATACATTTCTCTTCTTCATTTATATCCTTATTTTTTATTTCAAATGTATTATCCTTTTCATGTATAAAATTAATTAATTCCCTAATACTAACTAAATTATCTATATTAATTCCATCAAAACAATTAATATATTTTTCAATTAAAGAAGTACTAATTATAATAAATATTTGTTTTGTTTCCTCTATTTGCAATTTTACAAGTTCTTTATAAATATTCCAATTCCTTCTATCTTATTATCTTTGAACATTCCAAAATATATTTTTCCATCTTTTTTTTTAAATAAT
>JAJJLC010017637.1:0-12751 GCA_023806825.1 Ophryoscolex caudatus
AAAAAAAATTTGTTTTATTGATAAAATTTAATAAAATATATATATTAAAAAAATTTTAATATAATAGATTCAAAATGGAAATCATAAAATCACTTTTTAATTTTAAAAATTTCAAAATTTTAGTTAAAAATACATTTATTGTTTATATAATAATTTCTTTCATTCAAATTAAATGTGAAATAAAAATATATCCTGATCATCATTCAGAGAATGACCCTATTTTTAATAGAACTCAAATAATTGATAAAACAAATGAAAGCTTTTATTATGATTTAGGTTATTTTACCCAAAGTGATAAATATTATCGTTCTCCTAAATATGGTGTAAATTATCGCCCAAAACAATGTGAGTTAATACCAAATATAACAGGGGAAATAGTTTATAAAAATGATGATATAAATAGCTTTTTTGGTTCAAATAAAGGAATTGAAGACAGATATTCAACTATAAATTTAAATAATAAATTTGAAGAAACTAAATTATTCCAAAATACTTTAACAGGTTATAATTTTAGTTGCCCTTCTCCTATAAGAGCTTTTCATAGTGATAATTTCCAAATTAATTTCACAATTCCAATGATTGCAACAAATGATATTAAAGTTAATTTAGTTTTATTAAGTGAAGATGGATCAGTAAATAGTTCAATTGGTATTATTAATTTAGAGACAAATATTTTTCAAAATGTAATTATTTATATAACTCCAAAAGTGGAAAATGAAAATGAGGTAAATATGAATTTTAGACTCAAACCTGATAAAAATGATGATCAAGGGATAGATCTTTTAATATATGGAGATCCAAATTTATCATTACAATTTATAACTGATAATAATGGGTTAGTATTATCAAATTATAGAATTATAATAGAAGATTTTAATACTATAACAGGTACTCTTTTTAATTTCGATATGATAAGAAGTAAAAATGGTTTATTAAATAATTGTACAAAAGATGATGATTGCTTCATAGGATTCATGTGTTCTTATTTTAATTGTACTCCATGCCATAGTTCTTGTACAGAATGCTATCAAGATGATTTTAATCCAGCTGGAATGAATTATTGTAGAGAATGTAATGTAATGAGTATTAAAGAAAAGCCACATGATGGATATTGTGAAATAGGATATGTTGATATTACTCAGTTTCAAGATTTCGAAGTTAAAGTAAAGCCAGATGGGGAAGATTATGATGATAGACATACTTTAGGTTTTTGGCTTTTTTTATCTGACACTGAATTTAGTAGAGATAGAGATAAGGATAATGTTGATGAAGATCTTAGAAATGGAAAAGAACCAGTAAAAAATGATATATTACATCATGTGGTTTTAAAAGATAGATTAGTAATAACAATTATTCAAAGAGTGAAAAAATTTTCTGTTTATTGTCATGTATATGAAGATCTTTTTTCAATGAATGTAACAGATATACCTATATTTGATCCTGAATATAAATTAGGAAATTTTTTTCCACACCCTCATTATTATATAAATTTTTCTGTACCAAGTGAAGACCAAAAAGAATATATAGTAGGAGGTGATGATTCTAATAATAAAGAATATTTAAAAACTATAGATGGGCATTGGGTACATATTTCTTGTGCAGAATCTTTTGATCATGGATTATATTATTTAAAAACTGTTATTAATGGAAAAACAGAATCTAAAGAAGAGCATTTAGAACATGCACCTTTTATAAGAAATTTTATTCATGATAATTCTGCCATTTATCCTCTTAAAGATGTTGAAATTCAAGTTCAAAGTGATAAATATTTTAAACATATTATATATGATGATAATGTTTTATATATAAATTTTAAAAATTGGAATATATCAAAAACAAAAGTTTTTTTTAGGCATTTAACTCTTTTTAAAGAATATATTCCAATAAAAATTCAATATATGTATTTTGATTATCATGATGTAAAAAATTTTTATGAATTATTATATTATTTACCATTCGATCAATTGTATTATGGTACAAAATACAAAATTAAAGGATATTCATATGAATATACTGAAGAAGAAATTTCTTTAAATATTTCTTTATTTGAAATGCCACTGAATAAAACAATTGAGAATTTTGTCATAACCCCTCCTTTAAATTTCAAGCATCTTAATTTTCCTCCATTAAATAAAATCTATAATGAAATTGATTTAGTACTAGGTGAATATAAATCATTAGAAATTGATGAAAATCAAAAATATGTTTATGATGATAATCAAGCAATGTGTTGTGAAAGATATTTAGATACAATTCAAAATAAATGTGATAATACATGCATTAATTTTCACAAGGTACCTTTCCAGGGTGTAAATGAGAAATCTGGATATTGTGATTATAGTTGCCAAGAATCAATGAGTTGTCTATATGATAATCCTCAAGGAAATAATTTAGACTATAATGGCGGATTTTGTACAGAATTAAGTAAAGCTTACAATTTATTTTATAGATGTGAAGATAATCAAGTTGATTATTATTTACAATATAGTGGATTTTACAATTCAGCAAAAATGGAAAAAAAAATAAATAGAATGTATTCTTATATTATTGAATTTTGGTATTATGATGATTATTTTCTAAAAGAATTAGGAGAAAAATTTTTCCAAAATCATTCAAAGCACTATGTCCTTCATACAAATACATTTGATTTATATTTTTCAATAAAAAAAAACGCTTATGACAATTTTACGTATGAATTATTTGGTGTTAGTAAAACTAAATTAGATGATTTTAAACATCAAGAATGGAATAGAATATTTGTTCATTCTAGATATAATAGAACAGTTGAAAGATATGAAATTGGTGTTGGAATAAATAATAAAGAATATTTTCTATTATCTAATGAATATTGGCCATCAATCGGGCCTTTGGAAAATATTATTTTTTGTAATAAAATATGTAAAGATTGGTATGATAAGGAAATACATTGGGCTACTGGTTACTATAGAAATTTTAGAATTTGGGATGGAAATAATGCAAGTCCACAAATATTGGCACAATATGATAACTTCTATCCTGATTTAATATATAGAGTTTCTGCTTTAAAATATTATTTTCCCATGAAAAATATGTATATTTCCAATAATAGAGTAATAGATCCAAAAAATAAAGAAGAATTTACAATAAAGCATGGAAAATATTATTTTAGAAAATTTAACTATTGTTCATCTTTTGATATATTAGAAAAACAAAAGCATCATGGTGTTTGTAATATTGTAGGACCCTGGCCAATAAAGGGAAAAGAAATGAGAAAAGAAGATAAATGCGATAAAGTTGAAGATAGATGTGAACGTTGTTGGTGTCCAAATAGCATTTCAGTTGAAAGTGATAATGAAAAATGTTTTAAATGTAAAGAGGGTAATTTTCTTACTTCAGGTTATGGATGTCGAAGAATTAATAGATATTATTTTAAATCCCCCAATTTATTAAATCGTGACTTACATGCAAAAGTTTCAAAAATAACATTAATTGAAAAAAGACCTGCCATAACTGTAACATTTTGGAGTAAAACTTTTGGATTTGCAGGAGATGATCATATTATAATGTTTCAAATTGGTGAAAATTTAGAAATAGTATTTTCTTCTAGTGATACTGATCCTGTAAGACCTTATGGGTTATCTATAGTTATAGATAATAGATTAATATCTAACGTTTTTGATTTCAGAAACCAAATAGGAGATTGGGTTTTTATTTCAATTGCTTATCATAAACAAATATCTGATATGGGTGTTGATTTTTTTCCAACTATGATGAAATTTGAATTACAATCTCAGTCATATCAAGTTAATATTACAAATGTTAAACCAGATATGGAGTTAGATTCTTTTATTATAAAAAAAGATTATTTTGGTTTAGTGGCAAATGTCAAATTTTATGATGATTACATTATTGGATCTTTGGGATTTGAACAAAATCAACTTCCACAAAAAACACCTTTTTATATTCCAGTACCTGTTGCAACCTTTTTTGCTGATGCTCCATCTGATAAAGGATGTTTTGAAACTTCTTATTTAGAAGGAGCCAATATTAATGATTTTGATTGTGTCCCTGATGAGGGGCCATCTTGTTCAATGAATGTAACGTGTTTATTGAGAGACCCATTTGATGGGACTAAGGTAAAAAAAGATAGTATGTGTTTTAATAATTGTCATAATAATAATGGAATTAATCAATGTAGTTGTACTGCCTATAATTATAATAGTCAAATGATTTTTAGAAATGATGATAAGAATGCTTGTAGATATATGGAATATATAAATTTTGCAAATTCAAACCCTATTGTTATTGAGAATGTACAAACTGCTAAAGAAACAAAAAGATATACAATGCAATTTTGGATGTATGCTTATAATTACTTAGAAGGAAGATTTGGGGGTGTCACATTTTTTTGGGATGGTCATAGTAAAATAGTAGTTCTTAAGGGTGACCAATTACAAGGAAATAATAAATATGAATTTCATTGTATTCCATATGCTGAAGGTAATACTGAAGCACCAAGAAGGCTAAAAAAAATTATAGAAATTAATAAATGGAATTATTTATCTTGTGCTGTTGATTTTGTTGAAATAAATTATTATATAAATGTAAATACATATTATAATGAACTTGAATTAGAAAGAGCAAATTTAGTAGAAACTTCTCCAACTAATTTGTTATTAACTCAAACAAAAACAACTTTGTCAATAAAAGATAATTCAAAATATATTGATTGGGGAGTTCTTTTTTTTAAGCATATTAGACTTTGGAAATGGTGTTATTTTAATGCTGAATTTCTTAGTCGTTTAAAATTAAAAACAAGTTCAAAATTTCCTTATTTATTAGAACAATGGGAGCCAGAGCATGGTATGGTTAGATTGGAAGACAAATATTTTGATAGCTTTATAGTAACAGAACTTAATAAACATAGTCAATTTAGAGTACAATATAATGGTCATTATGGTATGAATGTAGTTGATGATTATTTTTATAATGATCCAGCAAATTGTACAGAAGATGGGCAATATTATGATGTGGCCATTGGAGCTTGCCTTCAATTTGTTGATTTATCAATAATGAAAGATTTTAAATTTGAAAAATTACCAATGCCTTATAGTGGTAGTTATTCTATGTCTCTTTGGTTCTTTTTAGAAGATGCAAGTGTATTAAGTCAAGGATTGCACATTATTTGGGAGAAATATTTGCAAATAACAATAATAAAAACTACTCGTTTAGAAGGATATTGTTTTCCACAGGGATATTATTCTGATTCTTTTCCTAATGATAATATTCAAAGTAAAATTAGTAATTCTCTGAATGTAGCACAAGTTTATCTTCTTGATCAATTTACTTCAGAATCTGCTACATGGATCAATGTAATTTGCTCTGTATCTCATTATAATAGACAATACTATATAAATGGTATGGATGAAAAAGTATTGAGCATAAAAACATTTAATAATGAATATTTATATAAAGATAATAGTAAAACTACATATTCTTTTTATCCAATGAGATATTTTTTTAGTACAATGAATTATGAAAATGAAGAAAACTTATTACAATCAACATTAAGAATTGATAAAATTACTAATACTAAAAGAATATATTTCAGATCAATTACATTATTTAGAGACTATATACCTTATTGGTATAATAGAATTCTTAGAAATATGAATTTGGTAAATTTAGAAGCAAGTAAAATGCCTTCTGTTTTATTTTTTACTAATTTTGCTAATTTTAATTTAGGCACTAAAGAACTGGATTATAGATATCAACATAGAGTATACGATTATGGCTCTGGAGATGGATATAAAATTAATAAAAAAAAAATAAAACTTATTTTAGTCGATAGTTCATCAACTTTTGAGCTTTGTGCAAATTTCAGATTTATGCCATTATGTGAATTCACTACCAAAACCAAAATGAAATATGACCCTAATAAGAATTATTGTGTTTTTATCTCAGATTGTGATTTAACCCAATTAAACGCATATTATTGTATGGAAGAACGTACTCCTATATGCTGTTTACCTAATTATTATATAACTTCAGATGATGATGGTCAGATTTATTGTAGAGGAGGATGCATTAATGAAGATATTAGAAATCCAGGAACTCATGAAACACAGGGAATATGTAACTCAAACTGTATTAAAGGTACAAAGCAATGCCCTGGTTCTTCCTCTGCTCATTTATCAGATTATAAATTAAATTATAAATGTGATGATGATAGAACCAGAATTGGATATCAATGTGTTGAATTAAAGTATAATGAACAAAGTTCTTTATTTTTTTCAAAATGTTATAATTCTCCAAGCTTTTATACATATATTTCAAATGATAACCAATATTTATTTAGAACAGGATATTTTTTGGAATTTTGGTTTAAAATAGATCATATGTTAAATAAATGCCAAGATGGGTATCTAACACAAGATAAAGAATATTATTTTTATTCTATTCCTCATTCAATATATCTTGATACACAAACAAATATATTTTATTATAAAAATACAAGAAGAGCAAGCTTGTCAGGTAAAATTGCTGGTGTAAGTGATTATGAATGGAATAAAATATATATAAGAACAAAAATTAATGATAAACAAATAGATTTATTTTTAAATTTTGAAATTGATAATCCAAAGCTTACTTTTAATGAAATTGAAAATACTGACCTTCAAATAAGTAGTATACATTTTTGCTCAAGACAAAATAGTGGAAGATGTGGAGTTTCTGGAATATCATGGGGTTCAGCTTATTACAAAAATATTAGAATATGGGATGAAAGAACTGCTACAATTAGAATGGTACAAGATTTTAATAATAAATTATTTGAAGAATTTCCCAATAGTTTAATTGAATTTTTCCCTTTAACTATAAAATATATGGATCTTAATGTTATTAAAGAAATAATAACTGAAACAGATAGTTTTAAAGTAACTCATTCTTGGACTAAAAATTTTAAAAATTCAGATGAATATATATTTTATAATTATGAAATAAATCATGATTGGGGTGAAGAAAATCCAGGATATTTTATATCAGCTTTAGGAGGAACTGAAGAAGATAATGGAGTAGTAACAGCAACTGCTTGCCATCCAGCATGTCGTAGATGTTTTTCAGCTGTTGCAACAAATTGTTATGAATGTAATGAAGGATATGTACTAAATGGTATGGAATGTATAAGAATAAATGGATATTTTTTAAAAATACCAGCAAATACTTTAAGTACAATTATTCCTTTTAAAATTGAAGTTGGAAATATTAAAGTCAAAGATTTAAAAGCTTGGACATTCTGCATATATATGAAATTTGAAGGTATTCTAGCTGGAGGATCATCTCAAGCAAAAATAATAATGCTAAAGGCAGATACATATATTGCATATGATGTAGAAACAACAAATTTAGTATTTATAGCAGGAAGTAAAGAAGCTTTTAGAGATAAAAATTTTAATCAATATTTTGGAACATGGATTCCAATTTGTATAGCTGATTATGTAAGTGGTGCTATCCTTAATGAAATCTACCCTAATATGCTAACAATGAATGTAAATAAAATAGATATTCCATTTAGTGAAGACTATGAAATTCCTCCAGAAGGTGTTAAAATTGACCAAATTAGTTTACATTATGAAGTAATAGCATTTTTTGCAGATTTTAGAATATATAGTAGATTTATTCAAGGTAATTTTGGTACTATTATTTCATCAACAAAAGCAGCAAATTATTTATTAATTTATTATTCACTATCAGGAAATAATGCATGTATACAAGCTGATTATTTAACAACAACAGATAAAATAGATGTCAATTGTGTTCCTGATTATAATATCTATGTAGATTCTTCAAGAAAATGTTCTGATGAAACTTATTATTTTGATGTTCAATATGATTCTGAAATTATACCTTGCTCAGGTTGTGATAAAACTTGTGTTACTCTTTGTTTCCAAGGAAATGATCAACAATGTACATGTGATATGGCTGATGGATTATTTTGGTTAAGAAAGCATAAAACAACTTATCAAACTTATTGTGAATATTTACCTTTTATTGATTTTGCTGCTATAAATGATGTAAGTATATATGTACCTTCTAGCTCAACTTATGAATCAACAATTGAAGTTTGGTTTTTTGCTTATAGTTATAATTTAAAAACTTTTAATTTTAAACCAATGACAATAGCTTGGAATTTACATAATAAAATTGAAATATCTATAGAAAATAATGAACTATATGCAAAATGTTATGCTTTATGGGACGAAAATAAAGAGACTTTATATACTGAAAATATTAAACAAAAAATATATGGATATAAATGGAATTTACTAAGATGTGGTTCAGAATTTGCTCCAAATATTCCAATAGAAGAAAATCATTTATATTTTTTCAATAATGTTCAAGAGGAACTTATTATAAAAGAATTTCCACTAGATAGAATTGGAAAAGTAACAACATTAAAAATAACCAATAAAGAAACAAATTATGATTCTCATGGATTTGTTTTTCTAAGAGAATTAAAATTATGGCAACAATATAATTATCAATATATAGATACTTCTTATATTGATTTACAATCATATGGATCATATATGAAAGAAGTCAGAAAAACATCAGGAAGATTCCCAGGTTTAATTGCTTTTTTTAAAAATGATTTTAAAATTGAAGATTGGCAAAAGGAATTAAATTCTCCCCATGAATATACAATCATTAATTTACTAGGTGCAGAATCTAATGTTGAAGTATATTTGGTAAATAAATGGACTGCCACAAGAAGAATTCCTTTTATTGGATATAATATCGTAGATCCAAATCCAAAAGATAATAATTATAGAGAATTGACTTTGTGTGAAGAGGGAGAAGTTTACAATCCTTCATCTGATACTTGTTCAAAACCTATGCAAACACATTGTGAATATCCAGGAGATACTGGTGATAAATGTATAACATGTAAAGAAGAAAATATATATATTAATATAGTTGATGGTTCTTGTACAAATGAATGCCCAAAAGAATATTATCCAAGGGATGATATTAACCAATGTAGACCTTGCCATTTTACTTGTTATACTTGTACAGGACCTTTTAATAATACTTGTACTTCTTGTAAAGGAGAAAGAGCTTTAGTTCCAAATTTACATATATGTATTGTTTTTTGTGAAGAATATGGTTTAACTTTAGATCCAAATGATCATAATATGTGCATTCCTTTTGAAGCAAAAGCTAGATTGGTTAATTACCAAGAAAATGTACCTATAGATTTAGAAACATTTGAGAGATTAGAAGCAGAAGTTTATTATCATACTTCTATATATTTCAATACAACATGGGATTTGGATGAAAATGCCACAATATCAATAAATAATGATACAGAATTAGTTTTACTACCTGGATGTCCTTTTGGAGAATTAAAAAATCTGGATACTCCTATAGATAATACATTTTTTGTTTTAGGTAAAAAATATGTAGTGAATTTAAATATAACAGGTTATAGTAAAGATATTAATAAAAATATAACTATTATAGTTCCATTTGTTTTAACAATAAATTCAAATCCATTACATGGCCAACTTATAATTGCTCCAGAAGCAGGTTTATACAACACTACAACATTTTTAATTGTTTGCAAAAATTATGATGATGATACAACTAAAGATTTATTATACATTTTTTATGCAAAGGAAAAGGGTACCTCAACAACAGAATTACTTCGTGGATGGTCTTCAGAAAATGAAATAACAAGAAATTTTACAGTGAATTATTATCAAATGCCTAGTAGTAATGTTTCTATATATTGCTATATTAGAGATAATTATGGTGCAACTACCATAGCTACAAAGGATATAATGGTTGTAAATAATCTTAATAATGGTATATATGATTTACCTAAAGCACTTTTATATTATTCAATTCCTACTACAATGACAGATGTAATTTGTTATCATAGAAGTCAATATTTGATGAGTTTAGGTATAGATATGTATAAAGTTTTACAACCTAATTTATATCAAACTAAATATGAGCCATCTATGGATTCTTCTATGATGACAAAAACAGACCCAGCTTGTACTTTGGATTTTTGTAATAACAATGGATATTGTGATCTAATGGATGAATTTATTAATTGTCATTGTGATACAGGTTTTATAGGAAGAAATTGTCATATTGATAAAAATGGATATAATACTTTAGAAAATTATTATAATGAATTATTTAGTAAATTAATTGGAAATATAAAAGAGGATATAACATGGTATGAATTTCAAACTTTTCATAATTTATATTTTGGGGCTTGCCAATTCTTCCAAGATAGAAAATTTTTTACTATAAATTTAAATACATTTTTGTCTTTGGCTATGCAAAAATATAAACAATCAATTTTGAATAATACTGCTGAATATTTTGATTTATTAGATTATTATTATTCTTATGAATTAATGCAAATGGAGCAACAAAGGGGAAAAATTAAATATTTAACTGGATTAAAAGTTAGAAATATTAGTTTAGATGAAGCATCTATGAAAGATTATAAAGAAAGCTTTAATTTCATAAATAATGAATTAATTAATTTAATGAAATATATTGCCAATGAATATAAACAAGACAAAAAATCTTTTTTTTATGAATCAAAAAATTTTTATTTAGCTTTGACTCCAGTTGAAAGAGATTTTAATGAAAATCTATTCTTTAAACAAAGAAGAGAAAAATATAAATCTCATTTTGAATTTATGAATTGTGTTAATTATATAGAAATAGAAAGATTAAAAGATCCTAATTATTATTTATATTTATTCTACATAGAATATTATTATTTCCCATATGCTTATAATAATACCATTTTAAGAAATAATACTGGTCCTTTATTAGAAATAAGACTTTTGGACACAAAAACTGGTAAATTTTTATCAATATCAGGTTGTGAAAATAATAATATGATTAAATATAAAATACCTTATTCAGGGTATTATTTCTTGGAAGAATTTAATTTACAAAAAGCAATGTATGATCCAAATGTATACAAAGGTCCAGATGACCCAATTTTTGCAGATCCTATATATATTATGGATAATGGAAATGTTACAGATAGTACTATTGAAGAAAGAATTAAATTATATAATAGAGTATATAATATAACTCCAAAATATTTTGATGAAATATTGGAAGATTTTAATGAAACTGGAGTTATTTATCTTAATTTTACTAATGATACTAATTTTATTGTTTTTAGTAGTACACATTTGACTCAATTTGCAGCATTTTTTGTCCCTAATAATGCAACTTTTCATTGTAATGGAAGATTCTTTTATTTAATGAGACCAAAAATATTTTTATTTTTCCCTAATTATTTAAAATCATTAGGAGGATTAATATTTTTAGTTTTATTATTATTATATTTCTTATTTTTGACTATTTTAAAATTATATGATAAAAAATTTTCAAATCAAGAAGCCTTTTTAGAATATTTAAAATCAGAAATAGTTGATTTATTTTTACATTATAAAAAACCTGAAGATAAAATAAAAGAAAGAGAAGAAAAAAATTTGATACCTAATAGACTTAAGAAACAATATAACCATAGAAATTTCTTTGATAATAGAGATTACGGCCCTAATGTTATGACTTCAGGAGAAGATTTAAGAAATAATCAAATTTTTGGCCCAAATACAAAAGGGAAATCAATAAAAGATGAAAAAAAAGGTATGAATATATTCGAAGATTTAGATATAGAAGATGATGATATTTTTAATATGAATATAAAAAAAGGAAAGCCAATAAATAATAACTTTTTTTATCAAGGAGATGTAAAATCAAGAAAAAAAAAAAGCAGAAGATGAATTAAAAAAAAAGAAGTCTTCATTTTTTTATAATGGTAGAAGTAATAGAGATAATAATAATATAAATAGAGGAAGATATCATCATAATGCTTTACCTGAGGAATTTGAAGATGAAGATGAAGCAAGAAAAGAGGAAATCCAACAATTTGCAGATATTGATCTTTCTTTTTGTGAATTTTTAAAATTAAATATAAAAAGTAGAAGTATTTTAATTAATACATTTTGTATGGTATCAGTTTTTAATCCTAGATGGAAGAAATTGACATTATTAATGACTGAATTATGTTCTATGATGATTTTTGTATCAATTTTTTTGACTTCAGATGAAAATGCTATTCATAGTTCACCAATAAAAATGATTATTTATTCAATTTTTTCAATGTTAGCAACAGATATACTTATGTATTTAGTTGCTTTATTCTTTAAATTTCCAAATAAAAAAGAAAGAAGATTATTTACATTGGTTACCACTGGTGGGCAATTAAGTGTTTTAAGAGAATGGGAAATTACTGATAAAAGACAAAAAAAAATGGCGGGAATTGGATTGGCAATTTGTATAATAATATGGATATATTCATTTTATTCAAGTTTTGGATTTACTGTTGTTTGGAAGTATCAAAATAAAGGTTTCATTGAATGTTTTGCCTTCACTTTTATATTTAATTTTATTGTATGTGAATTTTTAATTGAATTACTTATTTCTATTTGTTATTTAAAAAGAAAACATAATTTCTTTTTAAGGGGAATAGCTGAAGGATTAAATAGACTTAGAAATTATAGATGTTTATCACCTTAATAAAGTTATATAGAAATTATTAGTTAGTATAATATATAATTATTTTTGTCATATAATTATAAATTTATTTATTAAATATTTTTATTATAAAATAATTATTAATTAAAATTTAAAAATAAAAATTTTTTAAAAAAATATTTATATG
>JAJJLC010017638.1:0-12676 GCA_023806825.1 Ophryoscolex caudatus
ATATATATAACAATGAATTATTGAATAAATTTCTAAAAAAATTATGTAAAGAATTTGATAAAGATTTTCTTAATAATTTATTTATAAATATATTAACTAATAAAAAAAATATTTCTAATCACATAGAAAAATTTATGACAAATTTTATAGAAAAAGAAATTAATATAAAAAATAATGAAAATTTATTAAAAATAATAAAAATTTTTGGAAATAAAAAATCAAATATTTTATTTAAATTAGAAAAATATGTCATAAAAAAAGAAGACTTTTTTCAATTAGAAGAAACTTTTAATTTAAAATTATTAAAATTATTAATTTCTCAAAATATATATCCAAAAAAAAATAGTTTAAATTCTTTTCTAAATTTAAGCTATAAAGAAATTGATGCAATAAAAAATGATATAGTATATGGTAATTTTACTTATAATGATATCAATAATTTTTTTGAAGGGCAAAATCAAAATATATTTTTTGTAAGATTTTCTCTTTTATATTTAATTAATATTAATATTGAAGATATAAATATTTTATATAAAAATGAAAAAATAGAAATTAAATATTCTGGAAAATCAAAAAAAGAAATTAATAAATTTGGAAATAAAGAAAAAGAAGAGATTGAAGAAACTTTTAAAGCAATATTTATAAGATTTTCGGAAATTAAAAAAAATGTTAGTTCATTACAATTAATTATAAATGATTTTTCTAATTTTTTTCCAAATTCTTATAAAAATGAAATTGTTAAAATAAAAAATTTAATTCAAATTTTAAATAATAGATCATTTTATTATAAAATAAAAGATGTTCAAAAATATAAAGATGAATTTTTCCAAAAAGCAGAAGAAAGATCTAACTTGATAAATAGTATCTTATTTAAATATATTTTTGAAAAGCAAAAATTGAATTATAAAAATGATGATATAAAAATATTAAAAGAAGCTGAAAAAGAATTTTATAATTATAAAAATATATTCAATGAAAATGGTCTAAATTATTTAGAAGAAAATTTAATTAAAATATGTTTAGTTTCTTTTAATAATAAAACTGATGATGAAATAAGAGAAGAAGTAATAAGACTAATAGATATATTTAAAATAAAAAATTTAGAAGATAAAAAAGAATATTTAATAAAAGAATTAATTCTATTATCAGAAAAAGAAAAGATAATAAAAGTATCAAATGCATTAAAAACATTCATTGATGAATGCGAAGTCGAAAAAGAGCAATATTCTAAATCAATAGATACTATAATTTCTTTATGTCAAAAATATATTGGAAAAGATTTTACAAATATGTGCCTAGATATTCTGAAGGGAATGAAAATAGACTTAAATAATAAAAATAATCATTTTCCAACTATAATTATAAAATTAAATCAAAATCCAGAAAGCATAAAATTTCTTTTATCAAAAAATATCCAAGATTGTAGAGCTTTACAAGAAATAGCAAATAATAATGATGATAGTTTTTTAACTGCTGCAGATATATTGGACTTTGAAAAATGCGTTGAATTCATGAATAAGATTGTTAAAAAAGATGAAAAAGAAAAGATGACTGATTATAAATTAATTAATAGGGCAACAGATTTATATACGCAATATCCTAATTTAGAAGTATATTTTAAAAATTATATTGAACATTTTGGTCAAATAAAAGATCTTTATAAACAAGGATTTGACAAATCTGAAGCATCAAAACAAAAAGTTAAAAATATTTGTAAAAATTCTATTTTTATTTTATCTAACAAAAGGAAAAATTATTTTAAAGGAAAAATTGAAATTGAACCTGAAGAAATAAATATTGAAAAAGATAAAGGGGAAAAAGAAAAAAAAAATATAGAAAAAATTAATTTAAATGAATTACAAGATTTAAGAGATAAGATATTAATTGCAAAAAATTTTTCTGTTTACAATAATAATGAAAATAACAATTATAAAATATTTATAGAAATAATGTCAAATATAATGAATATATATAATTTATTGGATGAAATTTATATCAACGGTTATACAAAAAAAATAAAAATTTATATTCAAATTAATAATTCAATTATATTATTTAGATTTATTTCTAAGGAATTTTATAAAATTAAAGAAGAAGAAAAAAATGTTATAAATACTAATGAAAAAATAAATGATAAATCAAAGATATTTGATTCTAAAGAAATTATAAATATATTAAAGGAAATAATAAATAAATTAAAAAAAAGCCAAAGGAAAGGTTATAAAGATAAAGTTTATATAAGATATATTTTTGGTAGACAATTTAATTGTTTATTTAATCATTTACATAAAAATAAAAATAATGATGATAATGAGATTATTCCATTTTTAAAATATATTTCAAATAATAAAATAGAAAAAACTTTAGATAAGTTTGATTGGAAGGAGTCTGATGATGAATTCAATGATATAATTAATAATTTAGATATTTATATTGAAGAAACATTAAAATTAAATAATATTTCATTAAATAATATATATTCTAAAAGCATTATCCAACTAAATTTTAAATCTGAAGAATATAATGGATTATTCGTTTATTCCTGTGGGAAACTTGAAAAGGAATTATTTCAATTATATAAATATTTAACTGGAAATATTCCCATAGCCCAAAATATTTTATTATGTAATAAAGAAACTTCAAAAGAAGAAATTACTTCCTTTTTATATAGAGCAATTTTAAGTGAATTTAATTCATGTTTTATGATTGGTGGAGTAGAATCATTAGAATTTAATCAAAAATATTATTTTATAGAATTATTAAATGAACTTTTATTAGAAATTGAAGGAAAGATAAAATCATGCATAATAATTTTAAGTATTAGTAAAAATACGGAAATTTATAAAGCATTAGATTTAATCAAATACAAAAAAAATTTTAAAACAGAAATAGAAAAAGAAATTGAAAAAATATATTTAGATAATGAAGATAATGTTATTATTACCTCAGATAAACCTGGTGTTGGAAAATCTACTAAAATCAAAAATATTATATCAAAAAAAAAAAAAAACTATATTTATTTTCCTATAGGTGGAGTTTTTTCAAGAAAAGATATTATTAAAAGATTAAAGGATTTGAAGATAACAAAAGATATGGCAATACATTTAGACTTATATGACACTGAAAATATAGATTTAATGATGGATTTTCTTTTTTGGATTTTAATTACGAAAATGTATAAAGAAAATGAAGATATCATTTATTTACATAAAATTACAATGATATTAATAGAAATTCCTAATGATTATATTAATTTTTTTGAAAAATTTCCTATATTAGCTTTAATTCTACAAAAAGAGGAGCATAAAATGTCAATCAAAAATTTAGAACCATTAATTGTTCCTAATGAAATTAATTCAAACATTCAAATAGTTTGTAATTATTTAAAGCAAAGAAAAAATAATAAAATAGATGATTTTGATCTTGATTTTCCAGATATCACACCTAATGACATTAGAAATTCTTTTTTAATTAAAAAAATAAACAAAAAAAAAGAAAAAATAAAAACTATTACTCCTGCTGAAGTTTTACCTCAAAAAGAATGTCAGCAATTAATATTTGATATTATTAAAAAGAAAATCAACTTTCCTTCTTATTATCAAATAAAATCATTCATAGATATTTTATCAGTTCAGTTAATTAAATTTAATCAAAGCTATTACCTTAATGCATTTCAATTGCAATTTGGAAAAAATTTAAAACAAATTAGAACTTTTATTATAGATAATTTTTTAAATCTAACTTATTTTATAAGTGAAGGAGCATTCACAAAATTAATATATGAGAATGAATTTAAATATCACAATGATTTTGGACTATATGACGAAGAGGAAGATAAAAAACAAATCATAAATAATATAGCTAAAAATGAGCATAATATTATATCCTTTGATAAAATAAAAGATACTTTATTATTTTTTCATGAAGGTAATGGTCAATCTTTCAGTATAATAACAAATAAATCTCAACAAGATGAAGAATACAAAAATTTTTTACAATTAAAAAATTGTCAAATATATTCCAAAAAAGATCAAATTACAAAATTACCAAATTATAATGAATATAAACAAATTAATTTTCTAGAAGAATTAAAAGAAATTTTAGATATTGATAATCCAGTGACAAAAGAAAAAAATGAAGGAATTCAAAAAAGGCAAGAAAAAGGAGATAAGATTGAAAATGAAAAAAAAGAAGAGAAAAAATTATCTTTGGAAGAAATTTCTAATAATTATGTCTTTACTGCAGATAATTTTATCAAAATGATATTAATTTTACTACGTATAAGGTCAAATATTCCAGTTATAATGATGGGGGAAACTGGTTGTGGAAAAACTTCTCTTATTAGAAAATTATCAGAAATGAAAAATAATGGTTCAAAGGAAAAATTAAGAATTTTAAATATACATGCAGGGATAAATGATGAAGAAATAATTAATTTTATAAATCCAATTATAAAAGATGCTGATGAATTAGAAAAAAAAGAAAAAGAAAAAAAAGAAGAAGCCAAAAAGATGGAATTTTTATATTATGAAAAAAAAATATGGGTATTTTTAGATGAAATAAATACTTGTAAATCAATGGGCCTAATTACTGAATTAATGTGTAAACATTCTTGTCAAGGAAAAAAATTAAATGAAAATATAGTATTTATAGCAGCATGTAATCCTTATAGACAAATTAAGGAAAATAAAAATAAAGATATTGGCCTTAAAATAAATCTAGCATATAAAGAAATGAATAAGATAAATGAAAAAGAAAAAAAAATTTTAAAAGACAAAGAAAAAAATAATAATAAACTAGTATATATGGTAAATCCTCTTCCTCATTCTTTACTTAATTATGTATTTGATTTTGGTAACTTAAAAAAAGAAGATGAAGAAAAATATATAGAAAATATGATACAAGAGCCAATTGAAAGAATATTTTATAAAGATAAAAAGGAAAATTTGAATGAAGAAAAGTTGAATGAAATTAAAAAATTGGCAAAAGATATGATTATAGAATCTCAGAATTTCATAAGAGATAACAATGATATATCATCTGTTTCTTTGAGAGAAATTAGAAGATTTGTTATTTTTTATGAGTTTTTTTATGGATATTTAAAATTAAAAAAAGAAAAATTACTTCATTTAATTAAAAAAAAAGAAAAAGAAATATTTGAAAAATTAACTGAATTTGATTTTCAAATATATTCTATAAATTTATCTATTTTTATTTGCTATTATTTGCGTATAACTGAGAAAGATTTAAGAGATCAATTAGTTGAAAAGTTAAATAAGAAATTTAAATATGGGGATTTTCTAGAATTACCAAATTTGGAAGAACATTTTATAGTAGATAATATTGAACTAGGGAAAGGAATTGCAAAAAATAAATCCTTATTAGAAAATATATTTTCATTATTTTGTTGTATAAATAATAAAATCCCTTTATTTATAGTTGGAAAACCTGGGTGTAGTAAATCCTTAAGTGTACAATTAATTTATAAATCAATGAAAGGTTCTTCTTCAGATAATCCTCTTTTTAAATTATTTCCTAAAATAATATTACATTCATATCAAGGTTCTCTTAGTAATAATTCAGAAGGAATACTTAAAATTTTTCAAAAAGCTAGAAAATCATATGAGAGATTAAGTGAGCAGGATAAAAAAGAAAATATTTCTATGATATATTTTGATGAAATGGGATTAGCAGAAAATTCTCCAAATAATCCTCTAAAGGTAATTCATTCACAATTAGAATATGATCAAAATGAAGTTAATAAAATTGCTTTTGTTGGGATATCCAATTGGATTTTAGATTCTTCTAAAATGAATAGAGGTATACATATATCTATACCTGAATTGGATCAAGAAGATAATATTAATACTTCAAAAACAATAGCTGAATCTTATGATACAAATTTAATCATTAAATATCAAGATTTTTTTAATAATTTAGGAAAAACTTATTTTGAATATAAAAACTATTTAAAAAACAATCAATATGAAGATGAAAAACTAGATTTTCATGGAAATAGAGATTTTTTCCATTTTGTAAAAAATATTTCTTCTAAAATATTATTAGAATTAAGTCATAAATCAACTGATATAGAAAGAAATTTATGGTTAATTGGAAAAGATAGTATTGAAAGAAATTTTTCTGGGTTGGAATTCAAAAAAGAAAAATTAACATCAGTAGGAATTGTAAAAAAAGCATTTAAAAAAATATATTCCAATTGTGATGATAATAATACTTATGATGTTATAAAAAAAATTAAAGAAAATATAGATGAGCCAAAAAGTAGATATTTATTATTAATTTCAAAATCATCAATAAGTTGTCATTTATTATCATACATTTTAGAAGATAATAATTATAATATTTTTATTGGTAGCAGATTTAAAGAAGATTTAAGAAGTGAAAAATATCAATTTAAAATAATAAATAAAATTCAACTATTTATGGAGCAAGGAGGATTAATAATTTTAAAAGATCTTGATTCAGTATACCCAGCTTTATATGATCTTTTTAATCAAAATTTTACTGTTATAAGTAATAGAAATTATGCTAGAATATCAATTGGGCTTACTTCTAATAATTATTCTTTTGTTCATGACAATTTCAAATGTATAGTAATTGTTGACATAAACCAAATTTTTCAACAAGAAATACCTTTCCTAAATAGATTTGAAAAGCATATTATTTCTTTTGAATATTTTTTAGATAGGGAATTAATTGAAGAATCCAAAAAAATATATAATATTAAAAAAGAAATGATTTCAATTTTTAAAATTAATAATATTTTTAATTATGATATTGAAAAGCTGCTAATAAATTATGAATTAGAGGAAATACAAGGAATAATCTATATAGCAAATAAAAAAGGAATAAAAAAAGAAAAAATGGAAGAAGAAGTTTTTTCTAAAATTGCACTTACATTCCCTCAAGATATTATATTACCTCTTAAATATATTAATAAATTTGATTATAAAAATAGAATTTTAGACTGTTATAAAAAAGGTGAACACTCGAGCTTATATAACTTTTTAAGAAAAATGTCACAAAAGAAAAATATAATATATACATTTAGTAGTGACTTAGATATTTTACAAAATATTAAAGATATAAAAAATGATAAATTAAATATTTCAATAGAAGGAAGTATTAATATAAAAAATATAAAAATAAGAGGTATAAAGTCAGAAATTGGATTAGAAAAAGAAATTGAAGATTACTTAGATGAGGATAAATATAAAATATGTTTAATACAGATTACCCCAAATGAAGGAGGACTAATCAATTATATTAAGTTTTTAATTGAAAATAAGGAAAGAGAAAAAAAAAATTCTCAAAAAATATTTATCTTTATTGTCCATATGAATCGTATATTTAAATATGAACTAGAAAATTTAGAAGAAAAAGATGAAAAATTTCAAAAAAAAGTAAATGAAAAAATATTAAAAGAGACAATATCATTTTTATCAGATTATTATCAAATATTTATTGATAATTTAAATGGAAATGAAAATATATCTTTAAGTAAAATAATTGAGTCAGAAAATGATAATGAAATTGATTTCTATTTAGATCTTGATAAGGAACTAAAGAAAAATATTTATGAATCCATAAGTAAAATGAATCATAATATATCATCTTCAATAGGTAATATAAATAAGGAATGTTATATAAATGAACTGGTTAAATTTATTCAAGATGATAATAATAAAAATTTAAGAAAATCAATAAATAATTGTATTAAAAAAGAGCTAATCAATAAAGGAGAAGTAATTAAAAATTTATTTCAAGAATCTGAAGAAGATAAAGAGAAAAAAGAAAAAAACAATAATCAGATATTAATTCATGAATATGATATTGATATGATAAGTGTAATTAAAAAATATTTATCTAATTTATACTTAAAATTTTTAACAAAATTTTATTTTAAAGCTGGGAATGATAATATTTTCTCTTCATTATTATCAATGAAGGTTTATGATAAAGAATATTTTCATAAAGAAATTAATTTAATTGATGAAAATAATAACAAAGAAAATTCAAATAAAGAAAACAATATTATAGAAAAAATTATAGATTTATATTTTGAAGATTTTTCATTTGAAAATATAAAGTTGGGAAATAATAATATAAATGTTATATTAGGATTGAGGCTGCCTAAAATTAAAAATATAATTGACAATATATTAATTAAAATAAGAGAGAATATAATTCATAAATATTATAATAATGAATTTTCTTTAGCAAAAATATATCCAAAAGATGAAAATATAGAGAAACTTAAAGAAAAATATTCGAATGAATTAAAAAGATTTGCTAAATATACTAGTATAGAAATTTTAGAAAATAAATTTTTTTCAAATATAAAACAAAAATTTACAAAAGAATTTGATTTAATTGAATTTTATTATTTAATAATTAATGATTATTATAGAATATATATAAATGATAATTTGAAATATAAAATAAATATAGAAGAAACTCTCAAAATATTGAAAGCCATCACAGATTTTAATTACCAAATTCAAATTACTAAAAAATATATCAATAATGAAAATGAGAATAATAAAGAAAAAGCTCTCATGGAAATTGGATTTGATATTAATTGGATTGAATGCTATAAAAATGAGATAAGTTCAATATTACAAATTTATTCAATTATTATCTCAAAAATAGGAAATATAGAAAAAAAAGAAATAGAATATTATTATAATAATTTAAATAAAAATCAAGAAAATATTTATATTAAAGAAAATGCTCTTTTTTATGTAATTAATTTTTTACTTAAAAAAATAACATCTAATGAAGAAATAGAAAAAGTTATTAATAGAGAACCTTCAAACTTATTGGATATGATAAATTTTTATAAAGTAATTAATCAAGATGCTTCAAAAATAATAAATAATTTATTTATGATTTCAAAAGAAATATATTCTCTTAAAGAAATTATAAAAATATTAAATTCTTTTGAAAAAAAAATAAATGATAAAAAATCACTAAAAGATATAATTCATTTTATTAATAATAAAGCAATTATTCAAAATAAGAATGAAAAACAACTAAATAATGATTATAATAAATTATACAGTAATTTAGAGAACATTTTTAATATAGAGGAAGCATTAAAAATTATAAATATTATTTTCATTAATGATTATTTAAAAAATGATAATAAAGAATTTAGAGAAAAATTGTTGAAAATTATATTAGAAAAAGAAGAATATATTTCTTCAAGTCCTGATTTGATTAAATTAATTATTGATATTATTTTTAAAGATATTTCAATATTCTCACCTGATAAATTTAAAGATATACTTAAAAATCTTAATAATAAAAGTGAATTACATATTTTAAATAATTGTAATAAGAATTTTTTAAATGAGATATTATTAGATTATTTTGAAGGTCAAATAAATATTTATTTCAGAGATAAAATGAAATTAAATAACAATGTTAATAAAGACAAAAATCAAATTAATGAACTAAATGATGAAATATTATTTAATGAGTCATTTGAGTTATTTAAAGAATCTATACAATATTTTTCTGATGATAATAATTATGAAATAAATAATTTAAATATATGTAAATTATATTCAATTTCATATATAAAAATTTATTTAAGTAAATTTGTTTATTTATTAAAGGAAAAAAAGCAAGAAAACAAAAGTTTTGAAAAAATAAATACAATTATCAATAAAATTAATAAAAAAGAAAATAGTACTGTTATTAAAATGTATATATATAAATTATTCTATAGTCATATGAAAGATTATGAGGAATTTAAAAATTATAAATTTTCTAATAATCAAATTAGATTTAATATAAATTTTAAATTTGATGAAGAAAAAGAACAAATTTTATGTTATAATTTCCTTTTAATAGATTCTGAAGAAGAAGAAAAAAAATATATGGAGATGTTTAGTATATTTAATGAATATAGAAAAGAAAATTTTACTAAAGATATTGAAGAAATTATTAAGAAGATAGAAACTAATGGTTTAGATATTTTTGTAATAATAACATTAAATAAAATTATTTATAAGTTAGGATTAAATGGTGAATATTGTGATAACGAAGAATATAAATATTTTTCTGAATTTGCAATTAAAATAATCAATGAAATAAATATTAATAAAAGTCTAAAAAAATTATTATTATTATATTATGATTCTCAAAATTATAAAATTTTGAAATCAAAATTAATAAAAAATAATAATATATTATTATATGGATTTCTATATTGTGTAAATTCATTAAAAAAAGAAGAAAATAATAATTTTTTTTCTTCATTACTTAATGAAAATTGTATTACAATTTTAAAAGAAAATTTTATTCCAGGTAATAGCAATTTAAACAATAATGAAGAAAATCCAGGAATATATATTAATGACAAAAATTCATTTTTATCAAAAGGAAAAAGAATAAGAAATTTGAGAGATATAGGATATAGGCTATTAAATTTTATTATTTATAATTATTTATTTTTTGCTAATATATTAGAATTTATTTCAGAGGAAGATTTAAGTAAATATTGCTTAATTAAAGATATGAATTGTTATAAAATTATTGAAAATAACTGGTATTTATTAAAAGATGCATTAAAGGAATTTTCAATTGATTCAATAGAAATTTTTATGAATTTAATATATAAAAAATTATTTTATTTATTAACAGATTGTGAATATTTTAAAAAATCAGATGAAAGAAATATATTTGAAGAAAAAGTTGAAAATATGATAAAAGATTGTATTAATAATTATAATAATTATAAAATTAAATATATAAATAAAAATTATAAAAAAATAAATTTTAAAAAAGAAATTAAATTAAATGATAATAAAGAATTAAATAAAACATATTTAGAATTTTCAGATAACATAAAACTAGTACTTAATGAATTAATTCCACCTGAAAAATATAAAGAAGATGAATATCCTTTATTTAATTATTTTATGTTAACTAAATATCCAAATATAATAATTCTTAAAAATCAATTACAAAAAATGGATGATTATATATCAAAATACCCATTATTAACTCAAATATTATTAGAAGAACCTGGCTTTAAAAAACTAAAAAATCTTCCAAATATAAATGAGTTCAGTAATTATATGATTAATGAATATTCATGTAAAATATCAAGAAAAAAAGCAAAAGAAGAAACTTTAAAAAATGAAATATCAGAGTCAAAATTATATCAAAATTTTATTGAATCTTGGAAAGAAATTAAAGAAGATGCAATTATTTATAAAAAGTGGGAAATGAAACCAATTGAATTACCTGATAAATTAATATATTTTTTAATTGATAACAAAGAAACAGGATATGGAATGTATATAGCAGCTGCATATCAAAGTTTTATTAATTGGCAAAATAAATTTTTAAAGCCTATAATTGAAGCTAATGAAAAAGAAGGCATACTTCATTATTATGTTCATAATTTAAAAAAAAAAATAAATGTTCAAGAAGTAAAAAAAAGTCAAGTCTTAAATTTAGATAATATAGAAATAGAAAATATTATTAATAAATATACAAAAAGAGATATATTTCAAAAAGATGGTTCAATTAATTATTTAAATTATAATTCTTTTATATATGATTTTGATTCAATTGAAAAAGAATTAGGAGAGAAGATATTACCAGGAATATGTATGTTTGAAGAGGATTCTTTAATATTTGTTTCCTTTTTATATGAAGATAATAATGAATTATTTAGTAATTTTCTGAAAAAATATCCTCAAGAAGAACTTAAAGAAGAAGAAAGAAAAATAATTATTGAATGTTTAAAAAATAATTATACAAATAATTATCAATATACTCCTAAAGAATTTTTAAATTCATTTCATTTATTATTTTTTTATTTGAATAATAATATATATAATCCATTAGAAACTATCAATAATATGTTATCATCAATGCCTGGTTATATAAAAATTTCTGAAGATTGTAAAAATTTCTTTGAAAATAAAGATAAAGAATTTAAAATTAATCAAATGATGAATATTTTCCTTTTTATAGAACATTTATCATTTGGTCAATTATGCGAAGATCTTGATGAAGAATATAAAAAATCAATTAATACAGAAGATAAACAAATTATTGAAAATAAATTAAAAGATTTAAAAGAAAAAGATGAACTATCTAAAGTAATAAGAAGATTTATATCTAGATATTTGATAGAAAATACAAATATAAAAGAAGAAGTAGATAAAAAATTAATTCCTCTATTGAATAAATCTGATTTATGGGATGTGGATAAATCTAAAATAAATGAAATTATAGGAATATTAAATCAAAGATTAAATAATATTAATTTAACAATATTCCAATCATTTGAATTTTATAATTTAATAGGTAATAAAGATAAAGAAATAGTAGATAATATAGAAAATATAAGAAAAAAAATAAATGAAGATAAAAAACAAAAAGAAGATATTGATGAAGATTTTGAAGATTTAGAAAATAGTAATATAAAAAATAAATATAGTATGGAGTTTTAAAAGAAAAAGTTTTTAAAAATATATTTTTAATATTATAGAATGTAAATTATGTTAAATATTAATAAGAATAAATTATTATAATTAATAAATATTAAAATAATATGAAAAAATATATAATATTAAATTATAAAAATTCAAATGATTGGAATATTGTTAAATTAATATTATTTAATCTT
>JAJJLC010017639.1:0-12564 GCA_023806825.1 Ophryoscolex caudatus
TTAAAATATACTATAATTATAACTAAATTCTATTTATCCAAAATTAAATAAATTTTTTTTTGGCTTTTTATTTTTAAAAAATATTTTAAATATATTATTTTAATAATAAATATTATTTAAATTTTTAAATTTATTTATATTTAAAATTCTTTAATTAATTAATAATTTAATTAATATAAAATTATCTAAAAAATTATAAAAATCAATAAATAATTATTAATTATTATTTATTAATTAATTCTTATGTTTATATTTTTATTAATTTTACTTTAATTTATTTAACTTTCTTTATTTCCATTATTTTCATTATTATTATTAATATTATCTTCATTAATTTCATTTGTTTTTTTCAATATATCTTCTTCTATAGTATTAATAATTTGATTATTATTTAAATTTTCACTAATATCATTATTATCATTGTTATCATCTATATTTAAATTATTATTAAATTCTTTATCATTATTTTCAAAATAAGTATCATATTGCTTATTATTATTATTAACTTTATCATTATTATCATTTATTTCATTATAATTAAAATTTTTAAAATTAATTTTATTATCTTTTATATTATTTTCATTCTCTTTAATAACATCTTTATCTATATTTTTTTTTTCTTCTTCCATATTTATTTCATTTATATTATTATCAAATCTATTATTTATATTATTATTATTATCATTATTATATTTCTCATAATTTTCATTCTCATTATCATTCTCATTACCATAATTATTTTCCCAAAAGTCATCCTCTTTTTGAATATTTTCTATGATTTGATTATCATTATTATTATTGTAGTCAATAATATCTTCATTAATATTACTATTGTTTATTTCTTCAAATTTGGCCTTAATTGTATTAACAATTTTATCATAAGAATCTTTTCCTAGTAAATTTTCTACACAAAAATCATAGGCAAGTTTTTCAGGTATATCATCTTTCTCAACTTCAATTAATTTCAAATTATCTTGTATTTTTATTTCTAAAGTAAATAAAGGCTCTTTTATTTTATTATTAATTATATAATTATTATTATCATAATAAATTACATCATAATTTTCAAAATTTTGAAAAGTATCTTTATTTGTCTTTTTTTCTATATCCAATCTCATATTTTTATTTTCTAACAATATTATTTCTTTTAATAAATTTTTATTCTTTTTAATTCTATTACTTAATATTTCTCTATTATTTTTTTCATAATTATTTAAGCATCTATTAAAATTACTTTCACGTAATTGTTTAATTCTTTTATTTAATAATTTGTCATTACTTAATGGACTATTTGAAAACATTGCTTTATTTAGATTTTTATTTATATTAGGTGAAAAATAAAATATTTCCTTTGATTTATTAGAATAGTTTGTATTAGATGAATGAATTTTTGAGGAAGATGAATAATTTGTGTTTAACTTCTGATTAATTATATTTTCTTTTAATGAATTATTTTTATAGACAAAATAACTATTGTTTTGTCTTTTTTTATTATCTCTGTTTTTATTCTTATTGTTTTTTGAATTATTTATTCTATTTTCAATTAATTTATTATTACTATTTGTATAGCTACTATAATTACTATTTTTATCAGATTTCTTTCCTTTTGAATTATTATATAATCTATTAGAAATTTCTTTTGAATTTTTTTGTTTCCTTTCAGATGTTTTATTTCTAATAATACATGGTTCAAATGAGCATTCTTTTAAATTTTTTAGAGACATTTCTCTTTGTAAAATTTCCCTTTTTTTCTCTATTCTATTTTTAAATAGTGCATTTCGCTGGAAAAAACTCATAGATGGAGCGAATTTATCTATTATTATATTATTATTCTTATTTGTTTTAGGATGAAATGTAAATTCTTTTTCAATATCTATTTTTTTGTTAATATTTTTTAAATCTTTTTTATATAAATTATATAATTTTCTTAATTCTGTAAAATAATGAAAATAATTTTTAATTTTTAATAAAGATTTATAATTATAGTCTGATTTTTTTCTTTTTTCCAAAATAGTTTTTAAAATATTTTCATATAAACTATTATTTTTTTTATTATTTTCACTTTTTTGCTTAAATTGATATTTATTTTTTTTAGGGGAAATATTAGTACTTCTTACATAACTTTGTTTCATTTTGTCTTTAGATGAACTATTTTTATCAAATTCTTTTGATTTTTTTATATTTTGAGTTAAATTAAATTTATTTAAGCCATTATTTCTAGTAATTGATTTTCTGTCAGATTTAATTTTTTTTTGATTAATCCATTTATCATTATATCCTATAAATAATCCTGTTACTATAAAAATAAATAATTTAAAATCATCAATTGTTATTTCTTCATTTTCTTGTGGTAAGCGATCAAATTTTTGAACTATTTATCTTAGTTATTTATTAGGAAATTTATCTTTATAAAATTAATATCTTCTCCCTTTAAGGCAGATAAAAAGTTAATTAAATTAAAATTATTTAATATAGTTTTCCAAGCACAAACTAATAGGTGCTGTTCATTATATAATAAATTTTCTGATAATAATGCTCTATTTGTAAATGGTTGTGTATATAAATCTTTTATTTTTTTTTCTATTTGGGATATATCACTTATTTCTGTTTCTTTTATATGCAAAAATCCTAATTCAAATAAAAGGTCACAAAATCCAAGAAAAAACATGTTATTATTTTCATTAAAATATTTTTTTTCATTTCCTTGTAATATTTTATTAATTTGATTATTAATTTTATTCATTAATATTTTTTTCAATGCATAAGTATTATGTTCATTATTTTGATTTTCATATGCAAAGATATTTGAACTATTCCCTATATGTTTATTTGAAATATTATAAGAGTCATGAGTTGATTTAACATTTTTTAAATTTAATTTTTTTATGTACTTTTTTTTATTTATAGGTGAATTTGATTTAAAGGTATAATTACTTTGACTTTTATTATTCTCTAAAATATTATTGTAAAAGTCAGCAGAATCTCCTCAAAAGAGTATTTTTGAATTTGAAAATTTCAAGGGAGAATTAAGATGACGCATAGGTATTTATAGGGGATTTATATTAGAAATAGAATTCTTATAATTTTGAAATTGGGTTACATAAATTTAAGGAGTGATTAAGCTAGGATGTGATTTGTCTGACTTTTACTATATTTGAATTATTTAAACTTTTATACATTTGAGTTTTTGACATTTTAACATTATTATTATTAGGATATTTTTTATAACTGGCTTTTTTATAATTTCTTTCATTGGTTTTACAATTATTTTTATTTTCATTTTTATCCAAAATTATATCACTTTTAGTTATTTTATAAGTTTTTCCCTTTTTATTTAAATTGTTATTATTTCTTCTTAAAATTCTGTCATTTCTTACTTTAAAAGTATTATTATTATTTTTCATTTTTTCATCATTTTTTAATTTTATATAATTATTTTTTTTATTTTTTACAGTTTTATTATGTTCATCGCTATTAATATTAATTTTGTTAATGTTATTGATTTTATTCCTCCATTATTTAATCACTATAAATGATTGGAAACTTATTATAATAAAATAAAAACTTTTAATTATTTATGAACAAATAAATGGTTAATATTCATTAATAATATATATTATATATTAATAATGCATAGTATCTTATCCAATTAAATTAAAATTTTTTATAGCAATGTATATAATAAAAGGCTATTCTTTTTTATATAAAATTTATATACATAATTTATTAATTTATACTTATTTATAAAGATATTAAAGAATTTGAATTAGACATCATTTTTATTTGTCTTACATTTTTTTCAATAAAATTTTCTTTTTTATTTTTTTCTTTATTTTGAAAGTTTTTAATTCTATTTTCATTAGAAGAAATTTTTGATATATTTTCTCTTTCTTCATTTTTATTTTTATTTTTTTTATAAATAAACTTTTTTATAAATTTATGTTCATTTTTATTATTTTTATCTATATTAAAAATATTTTCTTTATTTTTATCATTATTAAGAGTATCAGAAACGTCATTTTTAATATGTTTATTTAAATATTGATTATTATTTATTATATTAAAATTATTTGAATTTGAATTTAAATTACTTTTATTTATATTAAATGATTCTTCTATATTTTTATATACCATAAAAACCAAAAATAAACACTTATAAATAAAATATTTTGATATAAACAAACATTTATAAGTAGTTAAGTTCTAGAAAATTATTTAATAAAATAATTTATTCAAATATTTATTTATAAATAATTTAAATAATAACAAATTATAATCAAAATTTTTATTTTATAAATTTGGGGATACTATTTCATTGATTAATATATTCTATGTTTTTGAATATTATTATTTATATCACTATTATCTTTATTACTATTTTCTTTTCGGTTATTTAATTTATTTTGATTTTGATTTTTTAATTTGTTATTTTTATAAGAATTTGAATTATTTTTTGAATCATTGGAAAAAAATGAGCATTCTTCATCTCTTTCTTCATTTTGAATAATTGGTTCTTCTTCACTATCTTGTTCAAAAAAATTATCATTTATTATCAAACTATCATCATCTCCTTCCTTTTTCATATTTTTTAATTCATTATTTTTGAAATTCATTTTTATTTTAATTTTAGTTATTTGATATTTTTATAAAATTTTTTAAGTTTAATTTAATTTTTTAAGATTTTTGCATAAAATAAATTAAATATTATAATTAATAAATAAACTACCATTAATTTAATTTCTTTTAAGAAATTTTAATTATTTATCCAGATATAACTAATAATAAAATTATTTTTTTTAGAATAAATAAAATAAGTTATTATTTTATGTAAAAATAATATAGTGCTGCCAAAATATTTTTTTACCACCTAAATTATATATAGAAAAAGCAAAAGGAGATTGGGATTTGGGTTTAGTTAAAAAGATTCTCCTACTAAAGGATGATACATTAGTACCCTAATCCCTAGCCAATCCGGAATCCCCAATTTCCTTTTTTCATTTTAGAAAAAAATTATAGGAATTTCTAAAAACGAATTTTTAAAAAATGGAAATTTTCATTCATTTTCAATTTTGATTAATAACTTTTGAGAGATAAAGGAAATGAATAATTCTATAATGGTTTCCCATCCCATATTACTGGATCATTTCTTATTTCATTTTACATAACCCATTCCATCCCTTTCTTCTCCTTTATGTCCCAAAAAAGGCCAAAAAATCTCATTTATTTGGAAAAAGTGCCTTCAGGCTTGAGGATTCCAAATCCTAGTCTCCCAGGTATCTATTAAGATTTTAGTAGGTAGGAACAAAAGATGAAAAAAATCAATCTGAACAATAATATTATATTCATAATATTTTGAGGGAAAAGTCTGAACATTTTCCAAAAAGTCCCTTTTTTCCTAAAACCCTCAAAATTTATTCAGACAAAGGGCTGTGCAAAGAGGACAGCTTGTTAAAGGGTCTTTCTCTCTTTAATTTAATACCATATTTTCATATGTTGATAAGGCTATTTTTTTTGATTTTTACAGAAAAAGGAGAAAAATTTCACCAATCTCCGAAATTTTAGAACACAATGATTACGTTCAAAAAAAAGAAATAAGATAATATGGGATAATATTTAAGAAGTCTATATAGGTGTATTATGGTTTATGAAAATAAAATTATTCTTTAATTTCTCAAGCTATTTCGCTTTTTTTTAGTTTTAAGAAAAAATTAAAAAAAGAGGAATTAGAAATTATATATAATTAATTTTATAAAAATAATTAAATATATATATCTCATAGATTTTCCCCAATCTCCAAAATAATTGTAAAATCATAAATAAATAATAAATGATTATATGAAATGAATCAAAGAAGAATGAAAATGAAGAGAAAAATCTATCCATCAAAAGATATAGATAGGGAAACCCTTTAGATAAGGAAGATAAAAAAGAGGAAATAAATATAGAAATAAAAGAAGAGGAAATAAATACAGGTAAAAATATTATAAAAGAAGATGAAAAAGAGGAAAAAGATATTAAAGAAGTTGAAAAAGGAAAAGAGGATATTAAAGAAGTTGAAAAAGAAAAAGAATATAATACTTGAACTTATTCTTAAATAAAACCATATAAAATCTCCAACTTTGAAGAAAGAAGAAAGAATAGTCAACAGATAGAGTTAAAATTAATGGATAGTGGTAGTTGAATATCAGAAAGCATTTGAAATTGTTAAATACCATTATTAGATAATCCATATTAGAATTTATACCCTCAATACCCTTTCAATTCAAAAGAAGAAGCTATTTTTAATCTTTTTGATGAAACCCATTAAACCTAACTCCCATTCAAGCCAATCTAGAGATCAAAACATGAAAAATAATAAATCTATTATTTATCATTTTATTGCATTTGATTTATTTATTATTATTTATTATAATAGTATAATGTTAGAGATTTGGGAGGATTTAATCTTTATTCAATGATTAGTTTATATGCAATGATTTTAGGATTATTTATTTTAATATTTATAATCAATACACAAAATTATTTTAAAAATAAATAATATGAAAAAATAAATAATGTTTAAATCAAATATATATTTAAAAATTTCAATTATTTAAGTGGCATGCCATTAATTATTGGGCATTCTGGATATTTTGGATAAAAAGGCTTCCTTTTAATAAATATCCAAATAAAATATTTGAAAAATTTTTATTATATAAAATAGCATACCAAGGAAATAATAAAAAGAACAATAATTAACATCTTATATAAATCAATAAAGCCTTCTAAAGGTATGTATAAATTATTATTATCTGTAAAATGTCCCTTTGTTTTTTACATGATATTATATATATTATATTTTCTCATTTTTTTTTTATAGAAAAAATTAATAATTTTGATTAATTAAAATTAATCAAATTTAGATTCCTTCAAATTTTTCATTCCATTTTAATATTTCATTCATAGTTTTGTTGTTTATCCATCCTCATATTTTTGGTTCAACATTTAATAAATCTGAAATAACTCTCTATTTAAATATTTTTAATTTATTTTGAATTCGATTGCATTAAAAGAAAAATAACTTTTTGTTTAATATACAAAAGAAAAAGGATTAACTAATGGCCTGATTTATTTAAGTTTTAATATTTCTTCATTACTCAATTCTTTTTTTGGTTCATATACTTGACTCTCTCCATAATTCAATTAAATCTGCATTAGAATAATCATTTTTTCTTTTAAAAATTTTTTTAATATAAACATCATTTAAAATACTTTCAACCCTAATAACTTATAAATTTATGAATTAAAAGAAGAAATCCCCTTATTTTTTTGAAAAAGATTTATAATAACATTAGTCTTTATTCTTTTTTATCATTTCTAGTCTTCTTTTAAAATTTATAAAATTTTTATTAAATAAACTTACCCAACTTTTTTATTTAATATAGTGATTTCTCTTTATAGAGAAATAGGATAATTACCATATTTCTGTGATTAGAGCGACCTCCCCTTTTTGGAAAACGAGTTTCACTAATTAGAGCTGCCAATAAAAATTAAGCATTTTTATTTATTTTTTAAATAAGTTTATTTTAAGAAAAATTTGGAAAAAAAAAATTTTTTCCAAGGTAGGCACCTTGCAAAAAATCAATTCTCAAAATATAGAGACCCCTCATCCCTTTCTGCCAAGTAAATTTGTCGGCTCTAATCAGAGAAATACGGTACTTATAAAATGCTTAGATTTCTAATCATTACTCATTTGCAAGTTAGAGAATAAAATCCTTTTTAATAAACCAAACTTTTTCATCCAAAATCCTATATTAAATCATTTTAGGCTTTCTTCTAAATAAATCTTCATCTAAATCTATAAAAATAATAGTAGCAGCTATTATTAATAATTTTCCATTAATATTAATATTACCTAAATTATCAAATAATCCTCTCTGAGATTGATTATTTCAGACACTTTTATTTATTAAAGTTGATTTAAATTTATAGATCTCTTTATTTTTTTGAACACTGGTTTTTTAATTGAATTTAAATTTATTATCATTTCTTATTCTAATTTTACTTAGTATTATTTATTATCATTTTTATTATATGCTTTTTATTTTTTAATCAAGTAAAATAGATTCTCTTTGCTTAAAAATATTTTTACTTTACTAAAAAATATTATGTTTAATAATTCTATAATTATTTTTAAATTGAATCTTTTTTTACAATATTTATTTATCAAAGCCCCTTTTTTCATGTTTTAGTATATTGAACTCCACTTAGTTCTTTCCATTTATTTAATTTTTGCTTTCTTCTATTATAAAAATCAAATTCACTTTTTTCACTATTTTCATTTTCTATATCAATGATGTCTTTTTATTTTTTCATAATCATCATTCCTATAAGAACAATATACAATTTATTGTTTTTTTAATTTTAACTTTTTTTTAAATTATTTTACTTTTTAAAAATTTTAAGTATTTTGGTCTTTTTTCTTTTTTTTTTATTTTAATATAATATCCCTTTAACTTTTGTACCATACATATTTGTTCTAGAAAAGTTTTTACATAATCATGAATTAAATAATCTTTATCTTTATCCTTTCATTTTGTTTTTAGAGAGAAAAAAGCTTTTTCTTTTTAATAAAACAAAATTTTTAGAATTTAAAAAATTTAAATAAATAAATAAATAACAAAAGCCATTAACTTGTTAATCTCCAGATTTTTCAAATAAATTTTATTCCTGTAAATATTCTGGAACTATTGTATAGATCATAAGAGTAAAGCCATTAATTAGAATGTTGAACTAAACCAATAAGGATTTAAAAGTTCCAAATGATTTGAAAATTATAAATCTTTGAACATATAATTAAAAAAATAATATTTAAAAAAGTATTAAAAAATAAATAATACTTTAACTTACTTTTAGACAAAGGAAAACTTTTCATTTTTAATTAATTTAATTTCATCTACTTTAATTAAATAATTTAAAAAAAAATAACAAAATAATAAAATTATAAATTTCTTTTCAAAAATTAAATCTATAATAACAGTTAATAAAATATTTGTATATAATCATATGCTAATTATCAAGATAATGCTTTCATAACTATTTTCATCTAAAAAATAATGAATATTAAAAATAATAATTGAATAATTAAATAAAGAATGAAAAACACCTTAATATATTAAATAATTAATTCTTTTTTAGTAAATAATATATTATATTAGCAATCTTTATATTCAAATGGAATAATCCTATTATCCAATTTTGATTACAAAGTTTAAATTTCTTTTTTTTAAAGAAAAAGACTTTAATTATAGTTATTATATATAAAATTATTAATAAAATTCTAGTTTTTCTTTCATAATGCTCAACAGAATAATCTAGAATACATTTTTCTATTAAAAGATTTAAAGTAAATAATAAATTATATAAAGTTATAAATTTATCATTTATAATTATTTGTAACAAAAAGTTTGAGAATTTTAACTCCTTTAAAAAGAAAAAAAAATAAAGGGTTTAATTGGTATATTAATAAATCATTTTTATTAAAATATAATAAAAACAAAAATATAAGGGGATAATTCTGAAATTTAAGATATGCCAAAAGTTTTTGAAAAAATAAATAATCATTATATTATTTATTATATAATTTAAATATTCATAAATAAGCATTAATCTTCCTAAAACATGAAATTCACTAATAATATAATCTTAACTTTGGGCAGACTTTAAATCTTCTTCCCTTTATATTCCTACATTTATACTTCATATTATTATTATATAAATATAATTCCTCCATTTTTCAATAGATAAGGTTATTTTTTATTTATCATAATTTTTCAATTACCTTAAAATCCTTTTGAATTCCCCCACCCTCAAAATTTGGTGATTGTACAAAAATAATATCAGAACTAATAATTCCCCCTCTTCAAAAAAAAATTTTATAATTCATATTTTCTATTCTAATCTATTCTTTTTTTATATTATTTGTGAGAATTAATAATTCCCCCCTTTGAAAAAAGTTCATTTTTTCAATGGTTAGGGGGAATTATTTAGGGAAATACTATATTTTTTCAATTTGATATTTTTGTAAATAGAAGCTCATTAACAAATAATGACTGTAGCATATTTTGTTAAATCTAAAAATATTTTCATTTTCCTTATTTTCAGTTATATTAAGTAATGATTTTTAGTATTCTAAAATTCTAAATTTATTTTTATCAAAAAATTCTTTTTTTATTTTATTGATATTATTAGGAAAAATATTTTCCATATTTCATTGAAATTATTTATATTCTTAAGAAAAACTAATTATTGATTTTTCCTTGTTCTTCTTGATTTTCCCTCTATAAAAAAAATTTATATCTTTATTAATTAAATTAAAATTTATTCTATATTATATGAAATAGATAATTTATCTCCATATATCATCTAAATTTTTATATAGGCTTCAATCAATTATTTTTTTAACAACTGGAAATTTTCATTGAAATTATCTTCAACAATAATCAAACCTAGGTAACTCAAATTTTTTTCTAAAGTATCATATTACTTCAAATACTTCATCTAATTTCTTTTTTCATTCTTTATTTCTGATTGTGCTATATCTAAATCATATATCTTTGGGACATTTCTTCTTATGAATTTTTATATTATCCTTTTTTTCCTATTAATTATTAAAAGTAAATATCTTCTAATTGCTTCTTTTATATTATTTAACATATTTACCAATATTAATTGCTAATTATCTATGTGGTTATTTCTTAATATATAGTAAAATCTTTTAATTTTTGAAATTTTCATAAATAATTTTTTATTTGATTTAAAGGGAATACATTTTTGTTTTAAAGGAATAAATCTCCATGTAAGTAAATAATAAAATGGTTTAAAAAATTTTTTATATTATAAAGATTACTGTAAAGTATGAAATAATAGGTCATTCAAATCAGAAGATAGTTCTTTTTAGAATGCAATTATTTCTTGAGCTTATACAATAATTTATCAAAAATCAAATTATTATTATATATATATAAATAAATATATTATTTTTTGTTAAAAAAATAATTTTTTTAGAGAAAGCTATAATAATAGTGAGGTTTTGAGTATCAAAAAATTTTTTTAGGAGGGCCACTATTAGATGCTTTATGGCAATTAATTTATTAATAATGGTTGAAGGTTTTGTAATATATATGGATTATCTGATGATTTTAATATTGAAAATATAAAGTTAATTCCTTTTTCAAAACATCAATCCAATTTTCTATCAAAAGATAATAGGTTATCAAAATATGAATTTTATAAGTTTTATAAATTTTATTTCTTTTATATATTTTATTTTAAATTTAATTTCTTTTAAAAATATTTTTAAATTATTTTTTTATATATAGATGAAGAATTAAAACTAAAATAAATAAAATTGAAAATAGAATAGATGTCATTTATAAGGTAAATTCACTTTTATGTTATATTTAATTAATAACAATTTTATCTAAAACCTTCAATTAGTTGTTAACTTCTCTTAATTTCAAGTTAAATTAATTTATCATTTTTATAAAACTTTCTTCTAAATCAATTTTTAAATGATTTTTTATTCCTAATAGTGATTATATATGCATTATTATCTATTTATTCTTTAATTAAAAATGATAATCAATGCGAATTGTAGTTATATGTTTATTATATAAATTGAAATAAAAAAAAATTTCAATTATTTGAATTTTAAATAGAAAAGATATAATTTTTTAGTGAACCAAAATAATATTTAAAATAATTAGAATTTTAAAAGAAAATTAAAATTAATTTTGAATTCAAAAAAGTTTAAAAAAATTGAAATAAAATATAATAAAAAAAAAAATTGATATAATTATATTTTCAAACTTAATAAAAATAAATCAATACAAATTTATGTCTTTATATTTATATCTTTATAATAATTTAATTTAATTTTTATCAAAAAAATTAAATGACATTATAACTTAAAAAATAAATAAAATTGAAATAATGAAATTAATATTATATTTGAAAACAAAATACATAGATATATTTTCTCTTTTTTATCTATTTTGTTATGTTTCCTATGATCATAACTATGTGAGTTAGTATCTAGTGGAAATATAGAACAAAAATGAAAATTAGATTAATAGGTGAAGAATTCAAGATGAGTCTTAAATTCTTAAAATTTTAAATTTTATTAAATAAATATTTACTGGTAAATTATTTTATCTTGAATAATCATTTTATATTGACTTAATATTTTTATTTGTCTTTATTTATTTAATTTAGATATGGTGATTGGCGAAAAAAGGTCTTGATTTTGAATTTTTCCCATAAAATTTTTTTTCTCTTTTCTTTTTAAAAGAAAATAGAGAAAAAATATTGTAGAGTAATCAAAAAATAATATCACCCTTTTAGGCCAAGGTCAACCTTCTAATAAATTCTATCATCTTTGGAATTAAAAAATTTAGAAAATAAAGAAAAAAACTTCCCTAAAAATATCATTTTCTTTTTCAGTTCTTATAGTGTTTTTCAATAATGGCTAAAAATCAAATGTTAATATTCTAAAAAATGATATTTTTTTAATTAGGCTTCTCT
>JAJJLC010017640.1:0-12515 GCA_023806825.1 Ophryoscolex caudatus
TATGTTTTTAAAAGATTATCTATCTTTTATAGAGAAAAGACTCATTATTTTCTATTTTAAAAAATAATTTTTTTTTTTTTTTTTTACAAATTATCTATTATATAATAAATTTTATCCTTTTTTAATTATTTTAATAGATTCTTTTTCTTTTATTTTACAAAAGGTTTAGTTATATTAAGTTCATTTTATTTTAACTTATTATTCTATTTTTAATACATAAAATAATAATATTATTTATAGGCTTAAGATTCGAAATATTTGAATTAGAGTTTTTTGAATGGAAATTAAATATGATATAATTTTATTTTTATTAAGAATCAAAAAGAATTCAATAATTTTATTTTAAAACATGAAAAATTAAAAAATTTAATATATATAACTCCAAAGTATGAACTCTTAACTAAATTATAATTAAAATGGGAGAGTCTTTTATTTACCCTTTTGGAATTAATTCAATATTTTTAATTTTTTATTTCTTTCATTTTTTGATTTTTTAATTTTCATTTTAAATTAGAAATATATATCTAATTAAAGTCCAATGGAATGAATTATATCTCACTTGAGCAGATGAAAATGAAAGATATCCTTTACATAAAACCTATTGAAAAACAATCTTCTACAAAATAATTTTATTCAGAATATTTTTTTTGAATCTTTTGGTAAAAGGAGAAAAAATAGTTTTTCATCTACAAGAATTTATAGAACATTTAAAAGATTATAAATCTCTTAGAATATAGCAAAGTATGATAATTCAAATATGGATTTTAGGTGTTTTTTGTAATACACCTAAAATCTTATAAACACCTTTTTTAGATAATACTTCAAAAACTGATCTAGAAATTTTGATTTTAGGATATTGAGGTGATCATTGAGTTCTCATTAAAAATATGTTATAATTTTTTGATTTTAAAACATGTTTTAATTAATTATTCTTAAATATTTATCAAAAAAATTATAAATTTGGAGATTGGGCGATGTAGGGATTAACTCATTATTTTATTTTTAGAGATTATGAAAATATTCCCCACCAATGTTTTTTTTCTATCAAGTATTATTTTTCAAAATTAATTATTTTATTTTTTTATTATTATTTTATTAAAATAATCAAAATTGATTAGAATTAAAAATTTCTCTCAAAATTTAAAAATGATCACAAAAGAAAAAAGAGAATTTATTGAAATTAATGAAATTTCATTTATAAAAGTTGTACATCTAACTTAAAAACTTAAGAGATTTTAAAATCTATATTTTTTAAGGAATAATTATTATTAATCTCCAAGAAGAGAATCATTGTAAAAATATAGAATATTTAAATAAAAAAAGAAAAATGATTAAATTAGTCATTATATTTAATTTTAATTCAAGAATTATAAAGCAAATATTATAATAAAATTATTTTTTAATAGATATATGACAAAGATAAACATCTTCCGAATTTTCTAAAATATATATTTGGTGTAAAATTTTGTATATTCGACAAACTAACCAATGATGATTAGTCCTCAAACATAAAGTTCATATTATATTCATATTTTTTTTTAATTTGGATAAATAAGGAAATTATGTTAATATAGAACTTGAATTTTAAATATTTCTTTTATATCTTCTTTTTTCCATTTTGATATATATGATAAATAAAATAAATTTAGGCAACCAAAAAACATCAAAGACATATCTTGAATTTTTTTTAGTATATTATTTTAATATCTAAAGCAAGCAAGTTCAAAATAAAAGGGCAAATTTGATATACTTATTCTTCACATTGAGATCCTTCTATTTTGAAATATTTGATAAAGAAATAGGAGATACTAATTTATAAAGTAAAGAATCTAAATAAAAAAATTTATCAATATTCCTTTTAAGTATATTTCATATTAAAAATAAAGATATAAAAACATCAAAAATTCCTTTTATATTTGAACTTTCATTTATATTAATAGTATTTCAAAAATATAAATCAGGTAATTTTCTTAATAGAGAAAATTCAAATAATGCTAAATGTATACATTATTTTAGTTTACTAAATAATTTCATTCTTATTGAATGAAATTCTTCTACTTAGCTAAAGATAAAGAGTTATCAAAATTAATTTTTTAATTAAATTCAAGAAATTAAAAATAATTTAAAAAAATGTGAATTAATATCTATTTTGAATTAATTCCCTTAGAACTATCTCGAATAGTTTTTATATTAAAATTAACATTTAAAAAAATAAAAACTCATGCATTAAAATTTCAAAAAATTTAAAAATTATTATTTTATTTTACTTTTTTTACAGATAAAATTTTTCATACCAAAAATAGTCTTCATAATTATTTAAATTATTTTCTAGAATTATTTTAAATATAAATAAAAAATTCATTATTCTTTTTTTCTTTTTAACTATATGTAAAAGAATAAGAATGAAACTTTCATCCTTCTTTTACATTTCCTTTATCTCCAAAAAATTACATAATTTATATGGAATAAAGTACAATCCTCCCTTTTCAAAATAATGTAATAGAAAAAAATTTCAAAAAGAAAAGGAATTATTTTTCAATTTATAAGCAAGATTAAAGGTTAAAATAGGAAAGAAAGATAATTATAATTAATTTATTACTATATTGGTTGAAGTATTTATACCACCCCATTCTTTTATTATTTAAAAATCTTCAAATTTATAAGTCATTTCTTTTCCTTACATTGAAATATTTCTAGAGAATCTCTTTTCTATTTATTTATTTCATAAAAGGCTATTCTTAATTTTATTTCAATATATGAAATTCATTTTTTTCTTTTTTTTATTAATTATGATTAATTGATAAATACAGTAATTAATTTCTTTAAGTTTTTATTAAAATAATTTATTATATATAATTATATTTTAATGATTATTATAATATTAAGTATAATATTTTTATATCATTTAAATTTAACATTTCATTTCTTCATTTTCATTGTCAAATCCCATCAACTCATTATAATAAAAATAAAAAATAAAATATTTTTATTTAATTTAATAGGCTTTCAATGATTATATTCAATAAAATAAGTGGTTAGATCCAAAAACTCTTTATAATCAATAACACCATCTCCATTTTTATCAGCTGCCTTAATATAACTTTCAATTTCTTTTTCTTGACTTTGTTCACTTCTTAATACTTCCATTAATTCCTCTTTAGTAATATGACCACTTTTATCTTTATCAAAAACACAAAAAGCTTCAAATAATCTTTCTTTTATTAAATAATTTTGTTTTTGTATAGTAGCAGCTAAAAATTCAGTATAATCAATTTTTCCATTTTTATCAGCATCAATAACTTTAAATAATTCAAAAACATCATTTTCATTAATATGTTTAGATTTTATTTGGATTAATCCTTGTTTTAGTTCATCAAAAGAAATTTGCCCATCTTTCTTTTTATCAAAAGCTTCAAATATTTTTTTTAAATGAACAATTTCATTTTCATCTAATCTAGAAGCAATAAAAAATAATGAAATTTTTTTTATGCCCGAACCATTAACATAATCTGCAAAAAAAATTGGATCAAAATTTAAATCTATTAATGGTGTAAAACTAGCGTTTTTAAACCAAGGATGTGCTATTACTTGTTTTGCATTATACCTTTCTTTTTCAGGGGCTATCATATGAGTAATTAAATCTTTTGCTTCATCTGAAATATTTTTCCATTTTTTCTTGGGGAAAGAAAATTTCATTTGGGCAATTTTAGTGTAAATTGCATTATCATTAGGGCCATTAAATGGTGGATCTCCTGATAAAAATATATATAAAATAACTCCAGCACTCCAAATATCACATAATTCAGTATAATCTCCCTTCAATATTTCTGGAGCAACATAATAGGCTGTACCAACTTTTGTCTTTAATTTTCTATTTATAAAAATTTGACTCAAACCAAAATCGATTACTTTTATAGGATTATTCTTTTCATCTCCTTCATTTAAATATAATAAATTCTCAGGTTTTAAATCTCTATGAGAAATTCCAAGATTATGACAATATTCTATTGAAGACATTACTTGTAAAAACATATTTGCTGCATCTTTTTCTGAATACATATTTTTGTTTTGAATATGTTCAATTATTCTATCAAAAACTTCTCCTCCTTTACATTGTTCCATAACTAAATACAAAGATCTTTGGGATTCAAAAATTTCATACAATTTAATAATATGGGGATGATCTACTTTTATTAATATATTTATTTCTCTTTCAAATTTTTCCAGATCTTTTATACTTAATTTCGAAAGATGTTTACAGGCTCTAATTTCACCAGTTTTTTTATTTTTTACTTCATATACTTTTCCATATCCTCCTTTACCTAGTTGACGAATAACTTCATAATTATCTAGAAAGACTCCATCAAATTTACCTACAAAATTCTCTTTTCCAAATTTAACTGATGGATTTTCCATTTTATTCTATAATTTTCTTGTTTATATCAATATTATTTAATTATCTAATTTTGAAATTTTATATTAATGTAAAATATTTTATTATATTATTATTTTGCTTTTTTCTTTATAAAATTTATTTTTTATTATAATTTTCTTATTTGAAAAATATAATAAAATTACTATAAAGCATGCTATAATCTTACCCTCTGAATAATCCCTCTAAAAATATATTTTTTCCATATCTAATTTTTATAGTTTAATCCTCCCTTAATCCAAATGATAGAGATGTATATTCCATTAAAATTTTATTTACACTAAACACTCATTCCAAAAACCCTCTTATAATTAAAATATAATTAAATAAATTTGATAACAAGTATCTTTATTTCAAATTTGAATTTAAAAATATAATCCCTCTTTAGAAATTTTTTGAATTTTGCTCAGTTTTCAGGATTATAAAGGGTTTTAAGATAATTTTTCCATCTACATATCCTGTGGAAATTTTGTATATGTAAAATTCTTAAAAAATCTGTGAACAAAGAATAAATATTTGAACTTTTTAATTTATTATATGTTATTTTGCTAATAAAAAATAAAAAAAATTTTATAGAATTTAATTTTATTATTTTAAATTTAATTAAAGATTCAAAAAATATTTTTTAAGAATTGTTTGTACTTTATAATTTTAATCAATATTTAATCAATTTATGAATATTCTCATATAATTTTAAAAAAAATTAATAAATAAAAATTAAAAGTTAAAAATCAAAAAAATATTTTTTTTTATATATAAATGGTATCTAATGAACCAAAAGATGAGAATAAAATAAAAGACTGGGAGCAAATACCCAATAATTCAATTTCTGATAATCAAAATGAACAAGCTGAATTATCAGAAGTAGAAACTGGTAATAAAGGACAGCCTGATTTTGATGAAATGATATCATTTAATCATACTTATTTAAATTATCGTGTTGCTAGATGCTTTGATACTCGTGAGCGCTTAAATGATTCTACCTTTGGACTTTTAATGACTAATGTCTTTATTTATTCAGGGGATATAATAGATATTAAATCTATAGCAAATATGTCAAATAGTGATGCAGTGAAAAATGTTAGAAAAAAAATAAATGATTATAAAGATGCTGACATTCAACTTAAAATAACCTTTATAGAAAATGTTCCTTTTTATGTAAAAACTGTTGGATTTCAAGAAACTGTTGAATCAATTTTACCAATTTTAAGCGATTTACCAAAAGAAAAAGATGTTTTAAGTGAAAGATTTTTTGGAGTTTATAATAAGTTTGTTGATGAAGTTGTAAAATTTGGAGAAAAAGCATATTTTGTTCTAAAAGATCATATGATTAATTTAATTAGAGATACATTAAGTTCTACAAAAAATGTAAATATTTTAAAATCAGTTTCTGATGGATTAGTTTATATGACTAATTTCATGAAGGAGGATGATAAAGGAGGAAGTATACTTACTATAGTTATTCAAATGGCCCAAGAGGATGAGGATGAACAAAAAAAAGAAACAGCTATGAATTTATTTGGTTCTTTAGCACCTTTAGTTGGAAGTGAATTAATTCAATGTTATATTATTCCTCAAGTTAATTCTTTTGTAAATGATACTTCTTATAAAGTAAGAAGAGAAGTTGCTTTACAATTAATAAATATATGTGAGAAAATCCCACAAGATTTATTCAAAAAGAGAATGTTACCAGTATATCAAAAATTATCTACTGATACAAATTGGCTTGTTAAAAAAGTTGCTGCAGAAAATTTACCTAAAATTACAAAATTATGTGATGCAGAAACAATATCTAAAGAAATAATACCTATTTTCAAAAACTTCGTTCAAGATGAAAAAGGAGCTGTGAGAAATGTAGCTATAGAAATTTTTGGTGAATTTATTTCTTTAATAAATCAAGATACAACTCAAAATTTTACAGAATTATTAGACTTTTATGTAGATACTATAGTAGATTTAGGTTCACAAAAAAAAGAAAATAAAGCAATTCTTCAAAAATGTGCCTATAATTTCCCTGCAGTTTTACAATTTTTTGGAGCCCAATCATGGACAAAATTAAAACCTTGCTTTATAAAAATGGCCAATGAAAAAGATGAAAAAATAAAGATGCCTTTAGCTGCCTCAATGGGAGAAATTTCAAAATTATTAGGAAGTGAATTAACTGAAAGTGATCTTTTGGAATATGTTGATAAATTTTTCAAATCTTCTTCTCAAAATTCTGAATTAAAAATAAAAATATTAACTGTTTTGCCAGATATAATTAAAAATATTCCATCAAATAGAAAAAATTCTTATTTGGAATTTATAAAATATATGATTGGTAATAAAGATGATAAATGGAGAAAAAGAATTACTTATTGTAAAATAATTGGTAAATTTAATGGAACTTATAGTGATGCTATTATTTATAAAAGAGTTTTTCCCATAGCTATTAATTTTTGTTTTGATGATGTTTCTCAAGTTAGAAGTATTTCTGCAAGAAATAATAGTAGACTAATTTTACAATTAATAAGCAGTAAAACTGAATTTAAAGATAAAACAATGAAAATTGTTCAATCATTTGCTCAAAGTATTAATTTCAGATATAGGCAATTATTTATTTTTATGTGTAAACATTTATTTGAAAATGAAGAAGTTTTTAAAGCAAATATTTCTGATTTATTGTTAGATTTGGCTTATGATAATATTGTTAATGTTAGAATAATTTTGGCACAATTTTTATGTGAATTAATGAAAAAGGAAAAATATGCCCATCTTAAAAAGAATGAAACTGTTAGAAAAATAATGAAAATATTTAAAAATGATAAAAATGAAGAAATACAAAATATAATAAAAGATATTACTGATGTGGAGGATATAGAAGTTGAATTAAATAAAGAAGTAAATCAAAAATTCAAAGACAATATGAAATTTGTTTCCAGTGAATTTGGTATAACTAGAAATGTACCTTTAAACTCAAAATTCACAGTAAAAACAAATACTCCAGAAACTACTTCTAATAATAGTGAGACTCCAGAAAATACAACACAGAGCACAGAAGAAAATTCAACAAAATAAAAAATAGTCTTTATAAGGTAAAATATAAAATATTTGAGTTATTTTTAAAACCAAAATAAATCTTAATTATTTTTATTTATTTATTTATTTTTTTTAAATTTAAATATATTTTATTATTTAATTTATATTTTATAAAAAAGTTATATATTTTTAAAGATTAAAAAAATTATAGTTGACTATAACATCATAATCACCATCATCACTAAATATATATTATTAAATATTAATTAAGATAATAATAAATAAAAGTTAAAATAATTAAAGTAGCAATTTGATTATTTTAAAAGGTTATTTCATAAAAAATTTAGTAAAGAATATATCTATATTACTAAATGATATATAAAAAAAGATAAAATTTATCTAAAAGCTAAAAATCATCTAAAGAGGATTATTAAAAAAATTATATATCTATATATAAGCATGAATTAGTAAAAAATTAAAATTATAAAAAATTTTCTTTTTATTCCCTTAATTAATTTTATTTCTAAATAAAAATAATTTTATATCCTATTTAAATGTTAAAAGAAATATTTTTATCTTTAAATTAATAAAATTTTATTCATTTTAACTGATTAAGATATTTATTAAATTTAAAATTTTAATTTTTTATTCTTTTTTATATTTGTATGGTAAATAAGCTTATGAATACTTATAATTATTTTATAGATGGGATATTATAAATATAAATAGAAGGGATTTTATATTTATAGATGGCTTACCTTAATCAAAATGTTTTATAACTTTTTTATAATATTTTAAATTTTATATTTATTCAATTTTCAATTTTTTTATAAATGATTTATTTATAAGAAATTGTTTATTTTTAATTTGTTAAAATAAATTCTGAAAATTTTATAAAAAATATTATATTTAAATTAATAGATTTTAATTTAAAGGTCATTATTTTATAAATTATTCATTTTATTTATAATTTTTCTGAAAAAAATGAAATAATATTTTTTTAATTAAAAAATTTGTTTTTAAATATTAAATCATTAGTTTTTTTATATAGTTTATTTAAAAATATATTTTATTCAAATAAATTTGAATTCAAAACCATAAATATTTAATATAATATATTTATATAAATAAAAAATTTTTTATTTTATATTATTGCTTTGAACTGATTATTTGAAAATTAAATAAAAAATGAACCTATTTTTCTATATCAAAAGGATCTTTAAATTAAAATTCTAAATAAAAGTAAATTTAATTTTAACTTTTTTTTAATAACCATAGATAAATATAAAATATATTTTTATTAATTTGAAAATAATTTAATTAAAATTAAAAAAAATTATAAAATTTAATGTATATTTTATAATTTACATATTTTCTATTCTTTCTTTTAATTCAAGAAAATCATCTCTAGTAGTTTCATTAATATCTAACATATTACAAATAATATTTATGAATTTATAAGAATATCTTTTTTTAAGATATTTTTCAATAATTATTTTAACAGAGACATTACTTTTTAATTCTCTCACATCATATAAACTCTCAAAACAAAGAGTTGCTGCAAATAATATGCATAATCCTAAACTAAATACATCACTTTTATATGGATTATGCTTTATATATTTTTTAACTTTTCTACATCTTAATCCATAAAATAATATAGGGGACATATATAATTCTGTTCCTCTTAAAGTTTGTTTATTAGTAGGTTTATCTCCATTTAATAATTCTTTAGCTTCTCCAAAATCAGCTAATTTATAACTTTTTTTATTATTATTATCTGAAAATACTAATATATTCTGTGGTTTTATATCCCTATGTGAAATATTTTCTTTTTGTAATTTAGCTAAAGTTCTAATTAAAACAATTAAAATATCCATCAATTCATCTTCTGTATAATATTGTTTTAAGTTTTGACGTTCTAAAATTTCTTTTTCCCAATCACAAATTCCTAGTTCCATTAATACATATAAAACATATGTTGTAGGGTCTAATTGTTTTGTTGATAAACCATATATATTGACTATATTTATTTCATTATTATTTTCATTTAAATTAGATTGAATATCAAATAATATTTGATATTCTTGTTTTAAGCCTTTTATTTCTCTTTCAGATAAAGCAATTATTTTTTTTAAAGCATATCTTTTATAAAATGAATCTTCCGCTATAAATATTTGACCAAATGAACCTTGTCCTATTTGCTTTATAATTCTATAATCTGATACATTGAAATCTTTTAGCATTTCTATTTTATTTATTTCTTCTTTGAAAATATTTTTACTTAATTCCTGTTGTCTTTTGTTTTTACTTAATTGTTTTTTAATTTCAATATGCTCATTTTCAATTGATGATAAACCCGAATTATTTGCACTTTTTTTTCTAGATTTTTTTATTTGATATTGTCTAATATTTTTAATAATTTTTATAAGTTCACTATCTCCACATTTATAATTTGCGGAACTATTATATTTCTTAATTTTTGTAAATAATCTTCTTATAGGTTTATCATTAACTTGATTTTTATTAGAAGAAAAATCATTTTTTGAATTAGACACTATATCTCTTGCTGAACATGGAGTATTTGATGGATTATTTACATTTAAAACTCTATTTTTCCTTTTTAAATTTTTAATTTTATCTGCAAAACAATCATTATGTATGAAATAATTTTCATTTTTATTTAAAACATCTTTTGATGAAATAGCTTTATGAATTTTACTTAGATTTTTTATAAAAGGTAAATCAGATATATTTTTATTACTTTTTCTTGGACTTATTTTCTCAGGTATATTTTTATCATTTTCTTCTTTTAATAAATTAACTAAATTTTTTTCTTCTAATTCAGGGTTTGATTCAATTTTATTAATTTTTGAATAATTAGAATTACCTTTTGGAATTTTATTAATACTTTTTGAATCATTATTATTTACTCCTCCTGGAGTATTATTTATTAGTCTGGAGCATACCAAAGGCATATTTTTATTTTTTTTGTTACTAAAATAATTATTATCATTTCCTTCAATTATATTAATAATATTTTGATTATCTATTTCAGTGAATAGTCTTGATTGAATGGACATAGCTATTGAATTTTTTTCTAAGTATTTTAATATACAAGATTGTTTTATTTCTAAATCATTTTTATTATTTTCATTTTCAATTATTTTATCTTCATCTTTTATATCTAAATTATCTTTATCATTTAAAAAATTGATATTTTCCTTATATTCAATTTTTCTAGATATAACACATTTAATATCAGTTTTTGGTAAATTATTTATTTTATTATTTCTATTATATTTTATTGGACTTTTAATTATATTTTTTTTATCTTCATCCATTTCTTCAATATTATTTTCCTTATTATCTCTAAATTTTTTAAAACATTTAGGGCATGTCCATATATAATTATCATATAATCCTAAAGAATCACATTTATTGCAGATTACAACTTTTTTATTATTTAATTCTCCTAAAAATAATTCTCCTTTACAATGTTTTTTATGAATAAATTTCATTTTATTTATATCTGAATTGCATCCACAGCCTAATTTATTTGGCTTTGCTTTTATTTTTGATATAATTGCTTCTTTTAAACATATTTTAAGAGCTTTATATTCTAATGGATTAAATATTTTTGCTTCAGAAGAAAAAAAATTTTTACAAACTAGACATTTATATTTTATATCAAGAGGATTAAATTCTTTATCACATTTTTTGCATAAAACTTTTTGTGAAGATATAAAAAATAATTTATCATTGCAATTTTGACATTTCATTTTATCATTAATAACTGCATTGCAATGGTATTCTTTCCAAGTTGCTAAAGGTAAAGAATTAGAATTATTACTTTCATCAATTATTTTTGAATAAAAATCTTTTCCAGTTAAATTGCATTTAAATTTTATTAAATTACTTTTATATATCATTTCACATTTCTCACAGAATAAACATATGTCATATTGATTAGGATTTTTTTCAACATTATTTTGATTATTAATATTTTCCAATAAATTATTTAAATTGCTTATATTACTATTAGATATTTTATATTTAAAAAATTGAAATTTTTCTCCACAAGAATGTATATAATATCCATTACATTTATCATCTTCACAATGAGGTAATATTTCACCTTTAAAATAATGTGAAAAAATTTCTTCTGAATTACGATTTTTTATATTTTTTTTTATAAATAATGCAAATTTAAAATCAGATGGATATATTTTTTCTATAAGAAATTCTTCTATTTTTGACCTTGATATTATTGAAAAACCGTTAATTTTTTCTTTTATAGTTAATTCTACTCCTCTTATTATATTTTGAAAAAATTCTAAAGGATTTAATAATAATATTTTTGGATATGTATCATTATATTCATCTAAATATTTTTTAAGTAATTTTTCTTCTTCTTCAGTAAATATAATATTATGTGGTTTTTTATTTTCTTCTTTCATTTTTTTATTTTTTTTAATTTAAATTAAATAATAATTATTTATTATTTTCATATTCATATCATATATTTTCTTTTTATTTAATTTTTGAATAACAATATAAAACCTATATAATTTATTTGAGTTTTTTAAATTTTCTTTACAATTAGTAAGCATATCAAAAACCTTTTTTAATATTAAATATTAAATTATTATAAAAAATAATTTTTAAATGATACTTGCTTATAAATAGTAATCGCACTTAAATGAAAAAGTTTTTAGAGTAAATTATTACTTATTATATTTTTGTTAATCTTTTAAACTTAATTTTTATATTTCTCATTTTAATATTTCTGAATAAAAGATTAAAATTATTTAAAAAAAAATTAATAAATAATAATTAATTTAAATAAATAATATAAATTCATAAGAATTAAATCATATATGTAAATCAGATAAAAATTCAATTTAATTAAAATTATAAAAATATTTATTTCAAAATTAAAAATTATTTATATATATATATATATATATATGAAATAATATCCATTGCTTATAATATATAAAAAATTTATTTAATCAAAGTTAATCGCTATCAAAAAAAGAATTAATTTTTATATATTTAATTC
>JAJJLC010017641.1:0-12515 GCA_023806825.1 Ophryoscolex caudatus
TTAGTAATCCCCCCCTTCAAAAAAAATGTCTCACATTCAATTTTGGGGGATTACAGTGATAATTACGGTATATAAAAAATAGAAAGTTTAATTTGATAAATATAAATAAATATAATTTTATTATTTTAATTAATTTTTTAATATTAAAAATAAAATTAATAAATATAATTTATAATAATAAAAATATTAGTTAAATTATATTTAATAAAAAATAACAGAATTAAAATAATTATTTATTATTCCTTGAAAAATAATCAAAATTAATCCTCAATTTGGCTTAGCAAAGCAGTACCTCTTAAAGTCCAATATTCTTTCTTAAACCTACTTGGTAAATCAACATCAATAATCTTTTCATTACTATTACCTGAAGATGCAATAATAGAAGCTCTTTTTCCTGTTTTGAATAAAGGACATGTATAAATAAATATTTCCTCTTCTCCTCCTTCATCATCATCATCATCTTCATCTTTATCTTTCTTTTTTTCTTGTGTTGTTTTAAACCAAATTAAAGGCATATCACATCTCATTTCACCTTCTTTTTGATCAACCAATCCTAAATTATCATCCCATGAAGCCCCTTCTAAATATAATCCATATATATAGACTCCTGCTTCTGGATGTTTTTTAATTTCTTCTCTATTTAAATTCATAACATTAAATTCTAATATTATATCAGAAACTGGAATTTTTGTTTCTCTAGCATGATTTTGATATACACCTGTAATAAACCCTTGTGGATAAAATAGACCACTAAGCCAATAAGTATATGGATGCCCATTAACAAGCCATTCTCTAATAAATTCAATTCTTTTTTGTAAATCATTTTTCCAAGATATAAAAGATTTAAAACTACTATATCCAATTTTTTGCCAAGCCAAAGGTATTCTATTTATTAATAAACTATTATATATTTCATCTGATTCATTTGACATTATCGTTGTTCCTTCTATAGCTCCTTTTAATTCTTTCAAAGAAGAATCAATTTTTACTATTAAATTATTGTATCTATCTATTTCTTGATATAAAACAATTGTTAAAGGATGCTTTAATTCATTATCATATATTTTATCATGTACTTTATTTCTTTCTTTTTTATCTATAACTTCTATTTGCTCTGCAAATAAATTATTTATTATTTCTAATACAATTTCATTACTTGTTTTTCCACCAGATTTTTTGTTTACATCCCTAGGTAAAACTTGAGTTAAATTATTTAAGAAAGAATCACTTTCTTTTAATTGATAAACAATATTAGCATTATCATTTAATCCAAAAATTTGAGGATCATCAACATTTGGTAAAGTAGATATATATTTTTGATATTCTACCAAAGTTTTATATGCTGGAATCATATAATCTCCAAAACTTATTTCAATTTCCTCTTCTAACTCCTTTCCATTTATATCTTTTTTTTTATCAAATAAAGTATCATTTATAAATTTGCTTAAAGTACTATTCATAACTATACGATCAGTTTCATCTACTATACTACCACCATATGTTACTTCACCTATTAGATAAATAATAGAATCCCAAGGAACTTCATCCACAGGGGCCTCAGATAAATATATATTCACTAATTCAGAAGAAGTATCAAAATCTCCTTGATTAAAATCATATCTTAAGTTAAAACCTATTGGACCGAATTTTTTCCTTTCTTGTAAAACAGCATGGAATAAAGATAAGCTATATAATAATTTTGTAAAATGTTCTTTTTTAACCAAATTATCTTTATCTTGCTTTTCTTGTTCAGCCTTTATTTCCTCTGGTTTTTTATCTACAGTACTTATTGGTTTTGTTTTTGGATTTGTTTTTTCTTCAGTAATTTCATTAAATAATTTTTTTATATTTGATTTTATACCACTTGGAGGCTCAGTTGTTAATTTTAATGAATTTTGTAATATACTGACTGGGAATGTCTTAACAGGCATAGAAGTTAACCATAATCTGAAATTTGGATTTACAACATTATCGAAAGGATCTTTTTCTTTTTCTACTTTATTATCCTTTTTATGATGCTTTCCATCTTGATTTTGTCTTGATTTTTCATTATTTTGATTATTTTGATTATTTTGGTTATTTTGATTTTTTTGATTATTTTGATTATTTTCTTTATTTTCTTTATTTTCTTTATTTTCTTTATTCTTATTCTTTTTATCCTTTTTTCCTTTTGAATTCTTTTTATTTTTTTCATTTTCTTTTTCTTGATTCTCCTTTTCTATATCAATAGGGGTATCAGTATAATCTTGTTGTAAAGATTGTACAATAGCGGCTAAATCTGGCATAAAAGATGTGAATAAATGACAATTTTGTAATAAAACCCATGCACCGTCTTTTATACCATATTCTAATATTGCTTTTTTTGCTTCCTCTTCTTGACCTTGTCCCAATGATATTATGTATTCTTTAAATTCATAAGCATTTTTTTCTTTTTCAGCTTGGCCTTCTTCTTGACTTTTACTTTTATTTTTTTCATCTGGATTACTTTTATTATCTCCATTATTTCCTTCTTCTCCTTCTTTCTGATTTTGTTCATCTTCTTCTTTATTTTCTTCATTATTTTCTTTATTTTCATCATTATTTTCTTCTTCTTCTTCTTTTTGCTCATTTTCATCTTTGTCTTCTTTTTCACCTTCTTCTTTTTCTTCTTCTTCATTTTCTTCTCTTTCTAATTGAGCAAGTCTTTCTAATTCTTTTAATCTCATTTCTTCTTCTTTTCTCTTTAATTCTTCTTCATATCTTTCTTTCCTTATTTTTTCAAATCTATTTTTAAAACTAAGAAATTCATTAGTAGGATCTGCTCCTTTTGATAATATAAAAATAATAGGAGTTTTCCAATCACTTTCTTGATATACCTCTTCTAGTCTTGAAGGAGTTGTATCTATGAATAATTCACCTAAATCATCTTTTACAAATTCTTTGACAAAATATAAAAGTCTATCTGGTTTATATATCTTGATTAATAATAATTTTAGGAAACTTTTTTCTAAAATTTGATTAATTCCTTCTAAAGATTCAAATATTGGTTTTATTTCATTATCGAAGGATTCTTTTAAATTTGTGATTTTCTCAAAAGCAGATTTTACTTCAGGAAGTTTTTCTTTGGTAATGGTTGATATATTTAAAAAGTTAAATTTACTTTCAAAATAAAGAAGAGATTCCCATTGGAATTCAGAGAAAAATGATTTATCAGGATTTTCTGGTTTTTCATTATTATCACTTGCTGGTCCTTTTACAAATAAAGAAAATTCATCATCTGTAACTATTTTTAGTGATTTAAGAATATTTATATCAATTAAAAAGCTAAATATTGTTTTATGACTTTCAAAAATTCCTCTTTTTATATTTTTAAATATATCTTCTGTTATTTTTTTAACTAGAAATTTAACTCTTTCCCCTATAGTTTGTTTTACTCCTTCTTGTTTAAACATAATTGAAGTAATAAATATTTTTTTAAAATATTCAAGACTAAACTGATACATAGGATCAACTTTACTCATTGATGCTACTACAAAATATAATATACTTCCTCTTTCTGCTATAGGAACATATTCATTTCTCAACTCATTAATTTCTTTTTCAATTTGAATATTACTTTTCATACTTACAGAAATTTCATCACTAAGAACTTTTTCTGTTTCTAATTTAACTATTAATTCTTCTGCATCTAATATTTTATCTTCTGGAGTTTCTTTTAAATCATGTAAAATTTCTTTACTATTTTTTGCCATTTTATCATTCATTTCACCCATCTCAGCTATAATTCTATCTCTTTGTTCATATTTTTCTCTTCTTTCACATTTGAAGACCTCACTTAATAATTGCTCTGAAAGACCACTCTCAGTTACAGTGAAATTTAAAATATTTAATTTAATATAATATTCTGGTGGATAATGAGGATTACTCATTTTTGTGGTGAAAATCATTTTAAAAGTATCAGAATATTCTTTATCACTTCCATTAAAGTTCATTTTTTCTATGCCGGAATCATCTATAAAAACAGCTTGATTTATTATTGGGGAATAAACAGTATCAATAACTTCTGATACATTTTCTAGCATAGTTAAAGATCCTCTAATAATATCATTACCAATTCCTTCTAATTGTGCCTTTAAATTTTCATCTTTACAATCAGCTTTATATATATTTATTGTTCCTTTATATAATTTTTTTATCCACTGATTTCCTTGTAATTGAGGGTCAATAAATAATGGGAATTTTTTATTGTTAGAAAACATTATTGCATTTTCTATTGATACTGCATCATTTGGTAATCCATTCATTGTCCATTGCCTTATTTCTACTGCATCACTCATTACCTTTTCCAAAGAATAATCTTTTGTTACACTTATATTATATTTTGAACATAATTCTAATAAAGTATTTAATTGTCTTTTCCTAAAACTACCAGAAAAAGGTGATAAATATGATATAAATAAAGAAGAGACTATAATATCACCTAAGAAATTATTTTCTTCATTATGTAATTGTAAAAGTTGTTCATTCCATCTTATATTCTCATCTTTTAATAATAATATTAGTTTTGAAGCATTATTTTTTCTTTTAGTATTTAAATTTTTTTGTTCTTGTAAACTATCTAAAGTTTCTTGAGATGTTTTTTTCTCTTCTTCTAAATTATTCAACATTTCTAATGCTTTATTTTCTTCTTCTTTTAATCTATTTGCATTATTTTGCAATTCTTTTGCAATTTTCTCCTTTTCTGCTAATTCTATTCTTAGAGGCTTTAATTTTTTGTCAGTTTCCCATAATTGAATAACACATTTTCCCCAATTATATAAAGTCTGATGTGTTTCTGATAATTTTCCTAATTTATCTTCAATTCTTTCTATTTCAGAATGATAAGTTTCAAAAACTTTTGGAATTTTTTCATAAACATATTTTTTAAATTCTTCTATTACACTTTCAGTAATTTTATCTAAATTATTTTTAATGTCATATATTTTATTTTTTTCCTGAAAAACTTGGAAATTATATGATTTCTCAGTATTTTTTGTATGACAACCATTTAATAAGAATGCTACAGCTTCAGGTACTATTCCCTTATATTCATTTGTTACTTTTTCTTTTGCAAACTTTGATAAAGTATCAGAACTTAACTTTGATTCTACTTCTTTTTTTACTTTTCTGAATAATGTTTCTACTTCATTTGCTTCTCCTTTTATATTTTTTGCTAGTTCATTTACTTCAGCCATTTTTTCTTTAGTTTTTCCATGTGCTTCATTAACTTTATTTCTTTGCTTTTGAACTTCTTCTTTTTGAACTTTTATTTTCTTGACATATCCTTCTAAATATTTTTCCTTTTCTGCTATTTCAGGTTCTAATCTTTTAATATCTTCTTCTAATTTAATAATATCTTGTTGAGTTTTTTTTATTTTTTTTGTACCATCTTCCAAAATTTCTATTTTTTTCTGATTTTGGCTTTTTTTTGTTTCTAATAAAGTTATTAATATATTATTCATATCTAGAAAAGTTTTAGGAGTAATATAAACTTTTCTGCCTAGTTCATCAAAGAAATCATCTCTTAAAGTTTCTACAGAAGAATGTGCTTCACAAACTAATTTAACTAAAATATTTTTAATCTCATCATCATATTGTAAAGTACTAAAGGTCTTTTTACAGCAACTTTCCAATGCTTTTAAAGGCCAAGGCATAAACCAATCTAAAATGCAACAATTTATAAGTGCTGGGAATTTTCTCATTCTAATTCTTAGATTTTCTCCTACTGGAGAAGTACAAAACAAAATGTGTAAATTAGACTTAGTATTTTCTACAAACATATCATAAGTTAAATCTGGAGAAGGTTGCAAAGGTCCCATGGGAGTTGCATAATCTGTTTCTAATAAACCAGGTATTTCACCATTACTCAAAAAGTTATTAATATTTTCTAAAATAAAATTATGTTCAACATTATTATCATTTAATAATAAAACTAAAGGATAATAATTTGATTTTTTTATTATATCTTTTATTATTTTTTTAAATTCAAAGAGTCTAAAATCTCTAGGAGCATTAAAAGTCATAAATCTATCACTCTGACCAGTCATGATATAACTCGCCAATTGACACACAGTCTGTTTTCCACTACCTCCATGACCTATTAATACCATATGTCCATGGGGTTGTCTTAAGACACGACAAACTCTCAAAATATGTGCCACAAAGTAATCAAAAAATACTACATTCATTGGAGCTGTTTTATTTTTTGAATTATAAATTGAGACAAACTCATTTAATCTTTTATATAAAACTTCATGATTAGCAATAAATTCATATGGTCGATTTGGTATCATTCCTTTATGCACTTCACCATAATAAATTGGAGGACCTTTATTATATATTTGATCATAAGTATAATTTGTTTTAAATTTATTTCTTAATAATGAACATATCACATCTCTTACCTCTTTTAAATCTTGTTGATTAGTTAATCTATCACAAAATACTCTTTCTACTTCATGAATCCATAATTGTATATAAACATCTGATGTAGTGAAATATCTGCTTTCAATCATTAATATTCCTTGGAAAATTCTACTAATATCACGTAAATTAAAAATATAATGAAATTTTGAAGGAATTGGTTTCATATTAGTTAGCATAAAATCATATAATTCTATAGTAGATGTTGTAGTTTCAATTGTATATTTTTTAACCACTTCACTAAAAATATTAACTGAGAAAAATCCTTTTAATATATTTTCAAATATATAATTTAATACCTGTTTATTAGGTTGTGGAAAACAAATTAAAGTAAAATGCCTTGTAAATCTATCAGTTAACAAAGAACGACCACCAAATGGAGGACCCCCAGCTACTACCATATTTGTATTATTAATATGCTTCCAGAAAAAGTTTGGTCTATCATACCAACCACCTTGGTCTAAATATTGTCTCAATAATTCAATAGGTGGATGTGCTCCCCATTCATTTGGTTCAGGCATATTTATATCATCTATATAAATAAGACATTTTTTTCCTCCTTGTCCCCATAAAAATTTTTTTCCTCTTTCTTGTTCTAATTTATTTTCTAATCCTGATTGAATTTCTTTGCTTGATGTTTGTGCTGAGAAATTCATTCTAATAAAAGTCCATTCTTCTGTTTCATTTAATTTTTTTATAATATTTTGAATTATAGCAGTTTTTCCTGTACCAGTTTCTCCAGTTACATAAACATTACTTCTTAAATTTAATAAAGTTTCTAATATAAATGAATATCTTAAACTATCAATAGTAGGTACATAAATAGAACTAAATGGCATTCCCTTAACATATTTAAAGGGGAAATTTTCAGTAGTAAATTTAACATAATCATGTCTTTCAAAATCATAATAATGCTCCATAACAACTTGAGAACTTTCTAATTTAATTTCATTAAATTTATTTCTTATGAAGCTTTCAACTCTTGGGCACCCTTTATTATTAACACAACCGAAACAACCCCAAATCATAGACAAAGCAAAACACATAATAATCCATTTTTTATATCTTCCTAATTGTTCTTGATTATTTAATCCTTCCATTTCTCTTCCTTTAAATCCATGACCAACTGTTATATAAAACTCTAATAAACGACATAAGGATTGTATCATACTTGATATAGTTGGCTTCATAAAACAACAACCAGTTTGATATAAATCTTCAACATTGTCTATAACTTCATCTACTTTATCTTCAAATAATTGATCTAAATAATTTTGTAATTCATTTGGTAAAATTGATTCATCTTTGAAATATGTTTTCATCCAATAATGTGCATATGGCCTCCAACCTAATTCTCTAGGTCCAAAATATATAACTCCTAAACGAGAAACTGTGGCTAAAGATGCCTTAGATAAATCTTCAACTTCAAAAAATACTTTCACATGGGATTTTAATTTTATACGTTCTCCATTAGCTAAACATAAAGTTTGAGAATCATCTAAAACTGAATTCATATTTTCTATCCATTTAGTATCTATAGGACCATCTAAAATAACTATTCTATATCTATCTTCACCTTCATCTAATAAAGCTTTTTTCATTCTTTTTGTAGCAATACCATATTCAAATATTTTTTTTTCTTCATTTTCTTCTCCGAATAGTTCTCCCATAGTAATACTTTTAGGATTAATTGTCCAAGATTTAACTAATTTATATTTTGGGTCATAATTTTTTAAAAATTCTTGGTCTATTGGATCTTCTTTTGGTTTATTATCTTCAGATTGTTTATTCTGTGATTCATCTGGATTAAGATTATTATATCTATTTCTATTGGCTTCTTCTTCCTTTTGTTTCTTAATTTGTTCTTGGATTCTGTCATATTCCCCTCTAATTTTAGTACTTACCTTTTCAACAAGTTTAATAACAGTTGTTTTACCTGATCCAGCTGGGCCTGTTAAGCATATTCCTAGACGAATATTCATTATATCTATTAATTGTATACATTTACTAATTGTAAAAGGTGAAGGATCTATATTATCTTTTTTCATTACTTCATTTATTTGCTCATTGAAAAATTGGACTTTTGGTTCATCTAATTCTACTCCTGGGAATAAGTCGCTTAAAAGGGCTTTAAATAATTTTATATCTTCTGCAATAAATTTAGGGAAGTTTGCATCTTCTAAAGAAGATAAAATAATTTTATCTTCATCTTTTTTTTCTTGACCCGGAAGAGATTTAATATTTCTTTTCAAATTTCCTGCCATTGATAAAACTGTTCCTAATGTTCTCAAAGTAAAATCATAATGATCTTGTTGACTTAATTGTTGCTGTGCCAAATCATATAATTTAAATAATTTTTTACTTAAAATATCAGATTCACTAAAACCTTCGGAATATAATTTGACTTGAGCAATTTTTGAAAATTCTGGTTTCATCATAGTAATAGGTCTAAAATTGGCTTTCAAATTATCTGGTAATTCAGATCTACCACTATATGTTGGATTCATAGTAATAAAAACTCCACTTTTTCCTACTAATTCTATTGATTCTGTTAAAATAGTTACCTTTTTTTTTGAACCTAATTGAGCTTGTCTTATTGTAAATAGTTGGGTAGCTATAACAGATAAAACTTCTAAATTTATACGATTAAATTCATCTAGACATGCAAAAGCCCCAAATTTGTGTTTGCATAAACCACTAAAAATATTTCCTAATATTTTATAATCAAGTTGTTCAGAACAATTAAAAACAATACATTGAATTCCAAAGAATTTTGCTAAATCTTTAGTAGTTTCAGTTTTTCCTGTTCCAGCAGGACCACCTAAAGAACATCCTAATTTAATTTGTAAGGCACTAGACATAGTTAACCAAACTCTATCAGTTAAAGGAGAAATAACAATCCTTACACTAGGGCCAAAATATTCATATCCATAATCAAATTCATATTTTAATTGCTTAATTTTTACTATCAAATTTCTTTCATCTCTTGAAATTAAATCAGTACTTAAAAAATATGCTCTTAATTGTCTTTGCCACATAAAATCTTCTTCATATTCTAATTCAGATTCAATTAAACTTCCCAAGATATCTTTATAATGTACATGATGAGTGATTAAATTTGATATAGTTCTTCTTACATTTCTTAATTCTCCATTGAATTCTTTATTAACCATGTTGGAATAAGATAAAATAGCTTTTTCAATTCTTGAATACCATAAAATTAAAGCATTTGATTCTTTTCCCAATTCTTTTATAGCTGCTTCAGTTCCTTCACAAAATTTGATATGACTTACAGTTGTAACAACTTGTGATAGATTTAAAGGCTTTTCTTCATCATCTTTTTTTTGATTTTTATTATCTTTATCTTCTAATCCTCCATATGTTATCCATATTTCATGCTTCATTGGATCTTTAATATCTTCATAAAATTTATATGCTTGTAACATCTTTTCTTTCATTGTTTCATTTATTTTTGTTTCTAATACTCCTAGCCATCTTGCTAAGTCATCATCAATTTTTACTCCTCTTTGGAATTTCAATTTTTCCTTTGCTAAAGACATTATAGAAATAATTTCTTTTCCTGAAGTTCCCATTGTTTGAACATAATTTAAATCATATACATCCTCAAAAATTTTGCTTAAATAAGGTTTTATCATTTCAATTCCATCTTTTCCACCTTTATTTTCTGAATTTTTTGAATTAGCTAACATAAATAATAAATCATCGTTTGATATAAAGAAAAATCTTTCAAATTGGACTCTCATTTGCTTCAATTGCTCTTCTATCTTATGTTGAATTTGATCCAAAATTTTAGCTTTTGGTGTCATAGCTGTTTGCAAATCTATAACTCTGGATATAGCACCTTGTCCTATTTTATTTAATGCTCCCTTCCAATCTACATCAACTTTATCAAAACTTGAATCTTGGAGACTTCTTTTCATATCACCACTGTATATAATATTCTCTAAATGTTTAAATTTTTTTTGGAAGGATTTTAAAAAATCAATTGCATTAAGATATTTTTCTAAATCAGCTTTAATAATAAATGGATTTTTTTCAGGTTTGGTGAATAATTTAGCATATTTACTTGATACAACATTATTTATTTTACTTTGACAATTTTCTAAAGCTGGAATCATTTCACTAAAATTATCTATCATTTTTTTTTCTAAATTTACTTTAATTGTGATATCTTTACGGTTAAGAATAATTTCCTGAATTTTCATATCCAAATTCTTATAATTTATAGCTTCTAATTGAATTTCTCTTATTTGCTTTTCATAATTATATGCTTTTATTGATAATAGTTGATCTAAAGTATAGGCTTGTGTTTGCAAAGCAAAAGTATCTTCAGGGAATAAATATTGTATTCTTTGCCAATGTTCATTTGTCAAATCTGGACATTTTAAATAATCAACAACTCTCATACTTTCTGCAAAACTTTCAACTTTTGATATTAATTCTTTTATAGCACTTCCATTATCCCCTAAATTTGCAGCTGCTCTTCTTCCAATAGTTTCATAATTTGAACATTTTTCTAAAATATCTTTAGTATTTAAAACATTAAATTCTGTTTTTTTCCAATTTTCACAATCTTCTCCAAAAGATAATAAAGCATTCCATAAATTTTTTAAAATATCTATTATTTCTCTGACTTCATAAACTTTACTAAAATTATATTCAGGTTGACCTAATACTCTTAAAAAATCATTATATGTTTCTGCATTTTGTTCAATTTTTTTAAATTCTTTATCAGTTCTATCTAACTCTTCTATATTACTTTGAATAATTACCATATTTTCTGCTGGATCTTTAGTTGAATCATATGTTATAAATTTAGGATCTTTTAAAGGCTCTAACATTTGTTGGGTATTTTTATTTAATTTAGGAATTGAATCTTTTTCTAAAGAATTATATAATTTATCTTGGCTTCTATTTAAATTATCATTAAGTGTATCCCATGTAGTTTTAAGTTGGAATTTTTTACTATTAAGCATTTCAAACATTTTTACATCTTCAGTAGTTATTTTTTCAAATCCTTTGTTTTTTAATATATTTACAATTGTAAACATAGAATTTAATTTTCTTTCATTAATATCATACCATATATCTAAAACATCTTTAGCCTTAGTTTTTTCCAAAAAGGATTTTTCATCTATAATATCTCCTGAAATTTTTGAGAACATATCATCAATCCAATTATCTATTTCTTGAGCTCTTTTATGCAATTTATCTGGATATTTTACTTTTAGGAAATCAATAGTGGAATTTTGGGCTGTTCTTAATTCTTGTCTTAATCCTTCTTCTAAATTTAATTTAATCATTCCAATTTCTTCATCATAAGGGATATATCTTTCAATTACTTTTTTAGCATTTTCATTATAAACAAAAAGCAATCTGAAAATTTCATCGCTATCTTTTAAATATTCATCTAATAATATATTTTGGTTTATACTTTTTTGTTTCCATTGAGCTTGTAAATAAGGGTCAAGTCTTTCTAAATATTTATTACATTTTTCAAAAGCTAATTTTATTTTTGATTCAATTTCTGAATCTTTTGCCTGGAAAATATTATCTTCTTTTAAAATTTCTTCAACATTTAATTCTTTTGGTTCAGCAGCTGCTTCCCAATCAGCATATTTCTCATCCCAATCATCCATATATCTCAAATAGCTACTGAATCTTGGATGTGCTCTCCATCCTTTAACTTTTAATATTTCTAAAGTATCTTTTATTTCTTTTTTAAACTGCATTTTTAGTGTTTCACAATCAGGTTCATATTTAATAAAGTAATGATGAGGTCTTTTTATTTCTTTAATTTCTATATCCTCAGATGCAGCTAAAGCCAGATCACCACCTGTCATTATTTCTTTTTGGGTTTTTCCTGCTTTAAGTTGTTTTTGATATTCCATTTCTTCATAATCAATTTGAATATGAGCAGTAGGGTCAAATTCTGCATCAGGTGTAGCTTTAACATAAAATGGCTTTACTTTTTTAATAATATAATCTAATTTTTCTATTGGTTTATCATCTAATTTACATTGTACCATAAAATAAGGTACCACTCTATTTGG
>JAJJLC010017642.1:0-12463 GCA_023806825.1 Ophryoscolex caudatus
CCCAATCCCCATAAATAGACTTTATACATGAATAAAATTTGTTTTAAAAATAATATTTAAAAAAAATAAATATAATTTAATAAAAAAATAAATGATGTCCAAATTAATGAAAAGAGTATTTTTATTTTTGATATTAATTGGAAATATTTTTTGTAAATTATCAGTATATCCAGATCATTATATTCATTCAGATTCACCTTATTCATCTTCATCACTTTACTTATCCTCAGAAATTAAAGAAAGGCAAATATATAAATTAGGCTATTTTACAGATGATGTAAATGCAAACAAAATTCAAAGTTATAAACATGGATTTTTATATTATCCAGACAATTCCTGTGTGGGAGAAATAAAAAAAAAAGACTATTTTTATTTTTTTAATTATATTAATAAAGAAGATTCAACATATAATAATTTTTCAGAGGAAATTGAATTATTAGAAAACATATGTCATGCTGAAGTGTTGGAAATTAATGGCCCTTCTCCTACTTTACATAATACTGGATATATTTTAAGATATAAATTGGCTATAGTAAGTAAAAAAGAAGAAAATATAACTTTTATAATAAAAATTGGAGAAGAACAGAAGCAATTGTGTAGTTTACCAATGAAAGTAGATAAACCTGATTGGTTTAGAATGACAATACAATCCAATTTATTAGAGACAAATAAAATAACAATGATTTTTACTTGTGAGCAAACAGGGGATAAAATTTCATTTGTTGTAAGTACAAATCAATCATGGGATAATTACAAATTAATTATTAAAAGTACAGATGATATTGCGATATCTTTTTATCAAACTATTTTAGAAGATTCAACAACTTCTTATTTATCAAGCAATTATGATAATAGAATAGTTAGAACATATAATGGTATGGAATATTGTGACAATAAAGAAAAAGAAAAAAGGTGCTTAATAGGGTATATATGTGAAGGTGAAGATGCCAAAAGTAAATGTAAATCTTGTGATTTTTCTTGTAGTGAATGTGATGATTCACAAAACTGCAAAACATGTGGAGTATTAACTGATCCTGAAAATCATAAAAGTACTTGTGCAATAAATAACATTGACATAACTAATTTCCAAGATTTCTTTTTTGAAGTTGAATTAGAAAAAGAAGAATTTCATGAAAGATCTACTTTTGGTTTTTGGATTTTTATTTCTGATTTATCAAGGGCAAGAGCTGGTAATGCTAATATTTATCATGTTCTTCTTAAAGATAGATATGTCCTTTCAATTATTCCTAATGAACTTTCAGTTGGAGTTTATTGCCATGCATATGAAGATTTATATAGAAAAATAACTTCAGAAACAACATTAGAAAGTAATTATATTGATAGAGACAGTGATTATATATTATCTAAAATTATTCCAACTGAAGAACAATTAAAAAAAAATATAAATAAAGATTTATCAGGACAATGGTTTCATGTATCTTGTGGATTGAGTTTTGATCATAAAAAATTTTATGTAAATACAATGATAAATGGAGAAGCTGGAACTATGGAAAGAGCATTAAAACATGAAAATTTATATTATGATTCATCTAAAGGAGAATATGTTGAAAATGATATTTTTAATAGGCATATTATTCAAGAAGAAAAAAAATTAATTGTTGAATTTAAAAATTTTGGAAATGCAGGAACTAAAATATTTTTAAAATATTTTATATTATTTAAAGAATATATTCCTCCTTCTTTTAAGTTTATGTATTATGACTATTATAGCAGAGATTTAAAGGATTATATATTGTTTCAAATAAAATTTGATTTTTTAGATACAGATTATTCAATAAAATATAAAGACTATAATTCAGTTCATGATAAGAAATTGGAATTAGTTACAAATAAGGAAGTAGACTTCTCTGCTCCTATCAATTTTAAAGTTTTAATTTTACCTGGAATAAATCAAGTATATAAAAATATTAATTGTAAAACAAATGATTTTTATACATTTGAAGTAGATGATTTTACAGTATATTGGGATGAAAATAAGCCCTTATTTTGTAATCCAGATCAATATCTTGATACCAAAAATGACAAATGCTTAAGTAATAGTGGTCCTTGTCTAATTGATGGTGAGAAATATATAGTTTTTCCTGGAATAAATGAATTAACTGGATATTGTGATTATCTATGCTCTGGTCCAATGGTTTGTCAAAATAATTATTTTAGTTATTCTAAGCCTTTTTATTCAGGAAATGGGTTTTGTAAAAATGATAGAGAAGATATATATAATTTATTTTATTCTTGTGAAAATATGGAAACAAAATATTATTTACAATATAGTTCATTTTATAATCCTGGTAAAATTACTATAGGAGTTGGTCCTCTAGATTCATATATTGTTGAAATATGGTATTACCCAGACTTTTTTTTAACCGATAGTAATAGACAAGGGAAATATTATTATCCTGAAACTTATAAAAATCTTATTTTATATACAAATGCTTTTCATGCATATTTCCTTTTTTCAGAATATAAGACATTAAAAGTAGAAGATAGTTATTCTACTCATACTACCCCTCATTACCATCCTTATGAATGGAATAAATTAGTTTTTTATGGAATATTAAAAAATAAAAAACGTTTAAAATATTTTATAATAAATAATATGATTGATGACCCTATTGAGTTTAAGCATATTTATGATACTACAGAACAACATAAGCTTAGCAAAATCCAATTTTTTTCATCTGATTCAATTGTAGATGGAATTTATAATCAATGGGCATCAGGATATTACAGAGGACTTCGTATATGGAATGCTGATAAAGCAAATATTCCATTAACAGTTCAATATGATAATTATTATTCATCAGGAAATGGCAGAATTAATTCAATAATATCATTTTATCCTCTGACAAATCAATATATTAGTGATAATAAAATTATTGGGACTTTAGATGAAAAGGAAATAGATGTTCCTTCTGATTCTTCTTATACCTCTTCTTCTACACATAAATTAAGAAAATATAATTTTTCATCAAAATTTGATTTTATCAGAAGTCAATATCCATCCCTTGGTTATTATCTTCTTGCAGATTCAACTGCACCAAAAGCCTCTCAATGTGGAACAGGATGCCTTAGATGTTGGAATGCAGGAAATAATTGCTATGAATGTGCTCAAGGATATTTATTAACTTTACAAAGGGCTTGTCACTTAGTGTCTGGATATTATTTCAAAACTCATTGTATAGATTGTAGTAAGACTCATAATGACGTTTTATTAAAAATTGATGACACTTCAGTTTATAAGGAAGATGTTACTAATCCTATAACAGTCACATTTTGGATTAAAATAATTGGATTTGATGGTAATGAAAAAATAGATATTATTAATTATAGTGATAATGACTTTTTATCTTTTGCTGAAACAGATATAATAGAAGATGAAAAAATTAAACAAAAAAAAGGATTATCTTTAATAAGTAGAAATGTTCCTATTGCAATTGATCCAAATTTTAGAGAAAAAATAGGTTATTGGACTTTTATTTCTTTAGCCTACTATCAAGAAATAAATAATCCTGAAAATAAAAAGTATTTTCCACAGATGATTAATTTTGAAATAAATGAAAAAAATATTCAAATATTAAAAGAGCCAGTAAAAATTGTTTTTAATGCATTTAAAATTAATTTTGAATTGTATGCTTTAATGTTTAATATTAGATATTACCATGAATATTTAATAGGAACTTATGGATTTGTTACTAATAATGGAAATTTAATTACTCCATTTTCAATTCCAATGCCATATAAATCATTTTTAGTTCCAGGAGATTCATCATCAAATTGCTTTGATTATAATGATTTTTATTATAATAATGGAAATCAATTTGGTTGTGCTGGTGATTACGATATATTGTTTGATTCTTTTGCTACTTCATATAATAGATATATAGAAATAGAGAAAGGTTATGCTAAACCAAAAGATTGCCAATTTAAAAATAATTATGAAAATTCTAAATCAAATTGTTTAAATGCTTGTAAAGGAATAGATAAAGATTCCTGTACATGTATGAATAGAAATTATAATTCGCAAATGCTAATAAAAACTTCAGTTAAAGATTCTGAATATAACAATAATGGGCATATTATTTATTGTAGAACATTAGATTATATTAATTTTTCTAAAGCAAAAAAAATAACAATAAATAATATAAGGACTGCAAAAGAAACAAAAAAATTCACTTTACAGTTTTGGATATATTTTTTTAATTATGAAAAAGGAAATTTTAAAGGTTCAATATTTTATTGGAAAGGGCATAATAAAATCACTATTTTTAAAGATGATAATGATAATTATTTTTCAAAATGTGAAACTTGGACCATGGATAATGGCATAAAATCTTTAAATTCTGCAGATATTCCATTAAATGAAATAAAATGGAATTTTATATCATGCTCTGTTAATTATGAAGAAAGGAGATTTTATCTTAATACAAACAATGATATAGATGTTGATGCAAATAATCCTAATGATGGACCAAAATTATATGATTACCCAATTAATCCATCTGTTCCTACAGATTTTTTGATAAATAATGATTGGACCACTTTAGAAATAACAGATAATACAAATCTAGATGATTGGGGATATTTATATTATAGACAAATTCATTTGTGGAAATATGCTTATTTTAATGCTGAATTTTTATCAAGAGTAGATATTTTAACACCTGGTAAATTTCCTTATTTATTACATAGTTGGGATACTTATTTTAGAGGATATAAAGATTCTGATTTTCATAAAAATTTTATTATAAAAGATATTGCAGGAGTTGCAAATGATTTTAATGTAACTTATACTGGCCCTCTTGGATTTAATTATATTCCTGATGGAAAGATAACTTACATTGATTTATGTTCTGAGGATGGAGAATATTATGATTTATATCTTAAAAAATGTCTTCCTTTTGCTGATTTAGGTTTAATAGATGATTTTGAATTTAATGAAATACCATTTAGTTATTCTGGAAGTTATTCTATGGGATTTTGGATTTTTTTTGAAGATTCATCCACACTAACTTCAGGTATTCATTTTAAATGGGAAAGACATCTACAAATAACTGTAATTAAAAATTCTGAACTTCAAGGATTTTGTTTACCTCAAGGGTACTATTCTGATGATATAAGCAATAATCAATTTGCTGATAAACTTAATAAAATTCCAAATTATGCTTCAATTAATTTATTAAAAGAAAATCAAAGTAGTAGTGGAGTTTGGATTTGGGTATTATGTTCTGTTTCTAATTATAAAAAAACATTTTTTATTAAGGGAAATGGAGATGATAAGATTGAGGAGGAAATAGTTTCTGAAACTTTATATAGAAGTGATACAACAAATGAAATTAAAAATGAGTATCCTTATCATTATTTTATGAGTGAAGTAGAAGATGGAGTTTCTAAAACATCCAAATTATATATAGAAGGTTTGGCAAATGATAAAAGGATTTATATTAGAGAATTATTTTTATTTAAAGATTATATTCCAGATTGGTATGCAGAAGCATTTAAAAATACAGATTTATCAATTATTAGAGAGGATTGGATACTTGAATCAATGGTATTTGTATGCAATTTCGCTGATTTTCACTTAAATTCTATGAGTTTAGATTACTATGTAATTAATCAAATTAATTCAGCCGAGAACTCTAAGTTTACTAAAACCAAAAAAACTGTAAAATTATATCGTTCAACAAAGGTTTCATCAACTAAAACATTTGAATTATGCTCAAATTTTGCTTTTATTAAAATAACTAACCCAGTTTCAGGAGATTTATGTAAAGAATACACAGATGATAAAAGGCCAAATGAAGACCTTTATTATTGTAATGATAATAAAATTGATATAGTTTGTAGGGAAAAACGTTATATTACATATAATTCAACAAGAAATGGCCCAATGTGTAAAGATAAATGTGAAAATTTACCTTCTAATCAAAAATCTTTAAGAGTCCCAGGTGCACCATCTTATTCAGGAATATGTAGTATTCCTGAAACACAAGGAAGGGGAAGTTTACCTGAAGGATATACTCAATTATTAAATTATCAGAAATATTATACTTGTGCCAGCGATTATTACCAAATTGGATATTTATGCTATAAAATGGAAAAAAATGAAAAAAGCGCCTTTTTCTTTTCAAGATGTTATAATCAACCTAATTTTTATAGGGAAATAAGTAATGAAAGTAAAGAAAAATTTCAAAATGGATATTTTTTTGAATTCTGGTTCAAATTAGATAAAGTTCAAATTTTGAAACATTGTGAAACACAAGCAAATGAAGAATATATATTATTTTCAACTCCTCATTCAATATATTTAGATTTAAAAGAAAATAAATATTATTATAAAATAATTGATTCAATTTATTCAAGAACATTAGATGGCATTAATGATTATGAGTGGAATAAAATAATAATTAAAACAACACTAGGTGTAACTCTAGGCCAAAATGTTTATGTTTATATTAATTTTGATTTAGCTAATATAAAAGCTACAATTCTCAATATTCCTTCATCAATTAAAATGCAATTACAATATATTAGTTTTTGTTCTAAAGAAGATAATGGAGATTGCACTCCTGCAGGTGCTGCAGATGTTACTTGGGGATCTGCTTATTATAGAAATATTAGAGTTTGGGAATTGTTTACTTCCTCAATAAATTCTATACAAGATTTTAATATAGAAATTTATAAAGAATGGCCTTACAGTCTTAAATTATTTTATCCTTTAATAATTTCTGAAATGAATTATAATATCTTATCTCAAGTTGTTGGAAATGATAGAATTGATAGTATAAATGTTGTTCATGAAGAATCATATAATTTTAATTCATTAGATGCATATGGATTTTATAATTATGCAACCAATTTTGATTGGGGAGTAGAAAAAGAAGAAAATAAAAGAAAATTTATTTCATCAATGAATGGAGTTGAAATTACTTATCAAAATTGTGGAGATAATTGTGAAAGATGCTATACTAATGCTAATACTAATTGTTACAAATGTAATCCAGGATTTGTTTTAAAAGGAATGTCTTGTATTAAAGCTGGAAATTATTATTTAAAAATTCCAGGAAATCCTAGAAATCCTGTGCAATTTATACTCAAAGATCAAAATCAAGTTGATATTACCAAAAATCCAGGAATAACAATTCATTTTTATATGAAATTTGAAGGAGTACTTAATGAAACAACAACGACATCTCCTCAAATTATGGCATTTAGTTCTAGTACATATTTATCTTATAACACACTTAATGGATATTTAGAATTTAATATTTTATCAAGTACGGCTTTTAGATATACAACTTTTTATGAAATATTAGGCCAATGGATTCCTTATTCAATAGCCATTTATGCAGGAAAGGCTCCAATTCCAACAAGATATCCACATATGTTCACATTTAGTGTTAATAAGAAAGATATTCCATTTGAATCAAGTTTTACTTTGCCAGATTCTTTTAATGGAATAAGTTATATGATTTTAGGTACAGAAGTCATTGCATTATTTGCTGATTTAAGAATTTATGATACATTTATTCAAGGCTCCTTTGGACATGCAATTTCAAAAGCTGAACAATCTATTGGATGTATTTTACATTATGAATTAATGAGTTCTTCTAATGATGGTTGTGTTTCAAGGGGAGGAAATATAGAATATAGTGGTAATTATGAATGTAAAGAAGATTTTATTGATTATTTGGCAAAATCTTGTGGAACAGATATTAAAAAATATTTTGATTTAACTATTCCTGGAGATGAGCCATGTGCTTCTTGCAGTGATTATTGTAAAACAAAATGTTTTAACCCTGATACAAGTCAATGCACTTGTGATATGACTCATGGATTATACTGGCTTAGAAGAAATAAAAGAACAAGAGAAACTTATTGTGAATATATCCCTTCTATAGATTATTCAATTTTAAAAGATATTGAAATAAAAGTGCCTGTTAGCAAAAATTTTGAATCGACTATTGAATTCTGGCTTTTTATTTATTCTTATAATTCTGAGGTATCACAATTTCATGAAATATCATTAGAATGGAATTTACATAATAGAGTTAGGATTTTTAATAGAGAAAATACATTAAATTCTGAATGTTATGCATTTTATAACAAAGAAGATGTATCAAAATATACTGAAAAAATTACACTTACAATAACTGGATATACATGGCTTTATATTAGATGTGGAACTGATTTTATAAGTCAAACTAAAAAATATTTTTTAAATAATCAAGAAGAAGATTTAATAACTCAAGATTATCCAGATAGAACATTAGATGTAACAACATTTGAAATTAAAAACACAGGTCCTGCTTCATTTGGCTATGTATTTCTGAGAGAAATAAAATTATGGCAACAATATAATTTTAAATATATAAATACACAATATATAAATTTAATAGATGATGTTGGATTATATGATGTAACTATTTATAAATCAACTGGTATATATCCTGGATTAATTACTTATATAACAAGTGAATTTAATCCAGAAGAATATAATGATGTAAAGACATATCCACATAAATATAAAATAGTAAATTTAATTGGAAAAGATGATGTGGGTTATGCATATCAAAGGACATATTTTGAAAATATTGTAAGGAATAATGATGAAGATGAATTTTTAGGTTATAATATAGTAGACCCTGATAATTATGGATATTATAATGATTTACTTATTTGTGGAGAAGGTTATGTGTATAATTCAGAAAATGATGTTTGTCTTGAAGTATCATTAACAAAATGTAGATATCCTGGAGATGTCAGTGATAATTGTATTAGTTGTCCTGATGAAAATAAATATATATACCCACCAAATGGAAATTGTGTAAGTGATTGTGGAGTAAGATTTTATCCTAGAGATGATATGAATCAATGTCGTGCTTGTCATTGGACATGTTACACTTGTTGGAGTTATGATATAAATAACTGTTTATCATGTATTGATGATAGATATTATGTTGAGGATTTACATATGTGTGTTTTATTTTGTCAAGATTATGGATTAGTTAAATCAAATATAAAACCAAATTTATGTGTTAGTTTTGAAGCTATTGTTGAATTAGTTAATTATAAAGAACATGAGCCTATAGATATAAACACATTTGATTATTTGATTGCAAATGTTACTTATATAAATACTAAGCCATATTATACTAAATGGATTTTTGATTCTACAAAAACAAGAAATGCAAATCCTGGAAAAAATTTAAAATTTGAAGATGGAGAAGTTCCTTTTGAACCTAATATAGATGAAAATTTAGAACAATTAAATGTATCATTAAATCATTCATTTTTTGAGCTTAGAACTTTTTATATATTTACTTTAGAAGTCACTTCTTATAACACACTTAATAATACTAAAAAAGTTGTAAGATATTTTGATTTTAATTTAACAATGAATTCATACCCTTTAAATGGTGGTCTAGAAATAATTCCTTCTGTTGGTCTTCAAAATACAACTATATTTTTAATAAGATGTCAAAATTGGACTGATGATACTATTAAAAATGAATCTGAATTAGCATATTATTTTTATGCAAAAGAAAATTTATCAACAGAAATTAAGGTTTTACAAGATTGGAGTCCAAATAATGAAATCATATCAAATTTTATTTTAGAAAAAGATATGCTACCTGAAAATGGGATAAGTATATATTGTAAAATTAGAGATAATTATTTAGCAGAAACTGAAGTTGTTAAAGATATAACAATAGTTACTGAATTAAGAAGTAATATATATTCTTTAGATGATGCTTTAAATGAATATTATTTACCTGATAGACAATTAACTCCAGTTGAACAATATCATTTATCTGAAGTTCTAAGATCATTTGGAATTGACCTATTTAAGACATTAAGGCCTTCTCATTATCAAACTATATATAAGCCTTCAATTGATAAAGACATGGTTGTAAAAACTGACCCTGAATGTATTACTTTTAATAAAGAATGCAATTATAGAGGTGAATGCAAAAATAAAATTGATGAATTTTTAGTATGCTTATGTGATGAGGGATTTATAGGAAAAAATTGCCATATAGAAAAAAATTCTGGAGTAAGATTACTTGGTGCTTATAAGCAATTATATATGAAATTATTATCTACAATGCAATCACAAATATCATATCATGAATTTAAAGTAATGCATAATCTTTTTAATGGGGCACAATTTTTTATAGAAGATCCCACTTTTTATAGTAATCAAATGGAGACATTTATTAATATGGCCATGAATGTATATCCAAATTCAATAGATAACAATACTTATGAATATATTGATTTATTAAATTTTTATTATTCTTATGAATTAGAAAGATTAAATAAAAAACGTGTAACAAAAATGAATAATACAGGATTATCATATCGAGATTTACCAATAGATGATGAAGATAAGCCAGAATTTAGAGATGCATTTGAATATATTCATAATAAATTAATTACTTTAATACATTTTAAATGTAATATGCATCTAAATACACAAATAGATTATTCATATTTATCAGATAATTTTTTTATAGCAATTAAATCAGTTAATCCTACCTTTGATGAAAATGAATTTTTTGAAGAAAGAAAAGCAGACTATAAATCTTTCCCAAGATTTATGACTTGTTTAAATTATATAGAAAATACAAAATTAAATAATCCTTATTTCCAAACTTTTATGATATATATTGAATATTTAAATTTTCCTTTTGGCTATGATGATAAAATATATGAGAATAATACAAGTCCTTTAATTGAATTAAGGTTTTTAGATGCAACAACAGGTAAAACTTTTGATTTAACAGATTGTACAGGAGTAAATCAAATAAATATAGATATGCCATTCACAAATTATAGATGGCTAGATCAGATAAACAAACAAAGAGATTTATATGATCCAAGAAATTATAAGGCTCCTGATGATCCAATTTTTAGTGATCCTATTTATATTAATAAAAGTGGATATGTTAGTGATGATACTGTAGAAGAAAGAATAAAAAAATATCATCGAGAATATAATTTTTCTTGTAGATACTATGATATAGAAAATTTAAAATTTGTTGATAATGGAGTTATATTTACAAATTATACAATTGATACAAATTTCATTGAATTTAATACATCTCATTTATCAAGATTTAGTATTTTTTTTGTATTAAATAATGCTACATTTAAAGTAAAAGGAAGATTTTTTTATGTACCAAGGACTGAATTAATGAAATGGAAAGGAAATTATAATGGTAATTTTGGATTAATTGTCTATATTATATTAATTTGTGTTTATATTATATTTAGTTTAGTATTAGGATGCTATGATAATATTTATTTTGTTCAAGAAACATTATTAGAATCATTGAAAAAAGAAATAGTAAAAGTATTTTTACCTTATAGAAATAAAAAAGATAAAGAAGAAGAAGCAATGAAAATAATACCAATAGGATTAGATCCTGGATTAATAGGGGAAAAAAAATTTGGAGATAAAACAAAAGAAAATAATAGATATGGCAAGCAAAATGAAGATAATAAAAATGACAATGAAGATTTAGATTTAATATATGGTAATCCTAATGAAAAAGCTAATTTTGGCACTTTAAGTGCTAGGACAATGATAAATTCAAATGAGAGATTAACTCAAGTAGGTATGTCAAAAAACAAATCAAAAGAATTTTTAAGTAGAAAAAAAAATATAGAAGATTTAGGTCAAGAAAATTTATTAACTACAGGAAATAGACCAGATTTAAATTTGGCAAAAGAAATGCAAGATTTTTATAGAACCAATATTGGTAAAAAAGAAATAGCTGAATTAGATCCAAATAGATTACCTGAAATATTTGAAAATAAAGAAATAGAATATAAGAGAAGACTTAATGGTTATGCAAATTTAAGCCTAACTTTTTGTCAATTCTTTTATAAGAATTTTTTGGCAAGAAATATATTTCTTAATCCTTTTTTCAATATAAGTATTTTTGGTCCAAGATGGAAAAAATTAATTGTTTTCACAACTGAAATATCTAGCGAATTATTAATGTTAACAGTTTTTTTAACAAATGATGAAAAAGCAACTGAGAATAATATGACTTTATTATTTGAATATTCCATATTTACAGTCTTAATAATAGATGTTTTTATACATTTTTTAACATTATTTTTCCAAGTTTCAAATAGACAAAAAAGAAGATTATTAAAATTAGTACTAATGGGAGGTCAATTAATAGTTTTAAAAGAATATGAAGATATGCAATGTGTTAATGCTTTTATTTCTTTTTTAGGTATGCTAATTAGTTATACTTTATGGGCTTTCTCTTTTTATATGAGTTTTACATTTTATTCTGTTTGGAAAGTTCAAAATAAAGCATTTATTTATTCTTTTATTATTACTATTATTTTGGATTTCTTTGTACTTGACTTTTTGTATGAATTATTTTTAGCCCTTATTTATATGAAAAGAAAATCATCTGGC
>JAJJLC010017643.1:0-12432 GCA_023806825.1 Ophryoscolex caudatus
GATATAATTTAAGATAGAATATATCTTTATTTTTATCTTTATCAATTTCAAAATTTTTGAAAATTGTTGGAAAAATTGATTCATTTAAACCCTGAGAAAAAGGATAAATTCTTTTGTTTTCATTAGTAACTTGTAAGTTTTATTCATTTATCATTTAATTAAATAATTTTTATTTTGAAAAAATTTGCCATATTACCTAAATTAGAGAGAAATATATTAGGAATTTCATATTATTGAAATTCAAAAATCAATAATTCATTGGTATTAAATAATAAATAAAATTTCAATTATTAAAAGATATTATCTTTATTATGAAAAAAATCAAATTTTCAAAATGATAAATAACTTTATTTTTATATTTCAATCTTTATTAGTTAAAAAGTTAATAATAAATTCTTTATAAGAATATAAAAATATATTTAATTATATTTTAGATATATTTCTTTAAATTATACTTATTTAAATAAAAATTATAATACTTTTATATAAATAAAATTAATTTAAAATTTAACTTAAATGAAAATAAATTTATTTTACTATTCATTTATTTCCATGATATATTCTTTTTGTCTATTTAACCAAGATGAACTATTATTTATTTGCTCATTATGTTGTTGCTCTTTATTAAAAAATAAATTTATTCCTAAACCATATACTGCTGAAGCCATTAATTCAAATTCCAAATCATACATTTTTTTCATATCTTCAATTTCCTTTTTATTAATTTCATTTTCTTCTTCTAGATCTCTAAATGTATTTTCATTATTATTTAAACTTTCAATTTTTGCTTCTAATTGATTTATTATAAAATCTTTTTTTAATATAATTTTACAAAAATCTTGTTTACTTAAACAAAAACTATCTTTATTATTTTCATCAATTTTTTATATCATCATTATCAAAAAAATAAAAACTATTATCTTCATTTATTTTATGACAGTTACAATTACAGTCTAAATTGCAATTAGATTTAACTTTCTTTTTTAATATTGTTAATTTTGTAAATAATGAAATAATATGATATATAGATTTTAATTCTTGGTATAAGTTTTCTTTACTGATAATTGAATTTATATCCAAATAATTATTTAATATATTACATATTAATTTTTGCTCTTTTGAATTATCACATAAAAATATTTTATCAGCAGGTGAAAGAAATTTTATTTGATTATTATTTATATCGTTTTTATTTAATATTAAAATAAGTATAATAAAATCATATAAAATATTATATATATAATAATAATTTTTATTATATTTATTATTATTATTAGAATTTATTTGTTTATTTGATACATTTATAAAATTTTTATTTATTATATCAATTGATTCATTAAAATTAATATTATAATCATTTATTATTTTTGAATATATATTTTTAATTATATTAAATTCTTGTAGATAATAAAAGTCATTAATATTAATATTTGATTTAGATGAATTATTAATAGAATTATTTATATGATTATTATCTTCAAAAAAATAGCATGAAAATGATTTATCTAAATAATTTAATATATTTATAATTTGTAAAAATTCTAAATTTTGAGAATTATCTTGAATTAAATTTATTTTACTATTTATTAGCTGATTTGATATTTTTAATATTATATTTTTTTTTAATATCAATTTGTCTTTATTTAATGTAACATTTTTATAATTTAATTTTTTTATATAATTATCCTTATTATTAATATTATTAATTATTTTTACTTCTAAATTATTTTTATTCTCTTTTTTAATATCTTCTTCCATAATTTATTTTATTAAAAAATAATAAAATAATAATATTATATTAATATATCAGTTTTAATTAATATGATTAAATAATATAAATATAATATAATTTTAATAAATAAAATATAAAAATATATAAATAATTAAATTAATTATTTAAATTAAAAAATTATTTTTTAAAATTTAAAATAAATTTAAAACTATTAGATATTAGTAATATGATTTAATTAATTATAAATAATTTATTATATTTATTATTATAAGATATTTGATTCTAATATTTTTGATATAGAGTCTAAAAAATTATTAACTTTTTATCTTAATTAAAGGGAGGAGATGTTAATTTTAAATGAATAAATCTCTTTATATCTGATTAATATAAATAGTTAATATATTTACTTTTCATTTTGGAATAAATATTCATCTTTAAAATATCATATATAATTTTTTTTTATTATTTTTGATAAATTATAATAATAATCATTAATTTTAGTATATATTAATTAATATTCCTTATATCATTATATTTACTATCTCAATTATTACTATTGATTATTACCTTTATATTTTTAAGATATTTATTAAAGAATATTTTACTTTAATTTTATTATTTTATAATTATAAATTTGAATATTAAATATAATGAAAAAATATTTTATTTTTTATTTATTTGTAATTTTGAGAAATTTTACTTAATCAAAAAAAATGTAATTTTACATGGAAATAAAATTATTCTTTAATTCCTAAGTCTAATTTTTTTTATTTTAGGGAATATGTGAATAAAAAAGGTCTAGTCCTTTGATTTTGAAAAATAATCTAAAGTTGACTCCATGTAATAATCCTCCTTTTACTTAAATTCTGTCTTTCTCTGAATTTACCGAGGATTAATCATAAAATAAGGGCATTCTATAATTATTATAATAATTTTGAAATAAAAATATAAATATTATTAAAAATATTCATAAAAATAGGCTTTATAATAAAATGATAAATAAGAAGAATAAATAGAAATATTGAAGACTATAAAAATTTAAATAATTTATTTGATAATAAAGATTGATTTATTCATTTAAAATTAATAGCTTCTCCCTTTAAATTCGATAAAAATTTAATAAAACAAAGAATTAGTTAAAAATTTTTTTAAATTTTTATTTGAAAAAAATATACACTATTATATTTTAATGTATATATTTATAATATATTTATAATAATTTCTAATCATTATTATACTCTACTTTTTAATAAATTTTTTATAGAAATTAGTTAAATTCAAATAATTGACTATTATTTAAATAATTATTTGTTTGGAGTTTCTGAGCTAAAATGCTTTTTTATTTTTGTGCTTAGAATATCTTGATTTATCTTCATTTTTTAGTAATTTTTCTAATTATTGAGGTATATTTAGATTTTGACTCTAGTATGTTAATTTAAAAAAATATAGATGATAGGGGATTGAAGATTTAGACTGCTATGAACTATATCTACCTTCCAACATAAAAATCATCCACCTATTTTCAAAATTAATTATTTTTTTTGGCTACATTTTTATAATCAAAAAATTGTTATTCAATTCTTTTTCATTCAAAATCACTTTTTTTAAATAACTTTTGAAATTGGAAGGAAGTGGGGACTTTTTTGGAGAATTTATAAATACTATAAGATTTAGGATTAAGAGGAAAATCTTATTCAAATTAGGGTATTGGCCAGAATTTTTATACCCCTGATAATATGTAAGGATTTTGTAGTTAGACCAAAATGATAAAAAATATCTTCCTGAACCACAAAGCTATCTCATTAATGAATCCCTATATAAATAATCCCCCAAAACTTTGAAAAAATGAATTTTTTTTGAAACAAATATTGGAAGATAAAAATTTCTAAAAAAAATATAATTTAATAAAAATAGAATATTTTTAATTTAAAATTTGAGGTTTGATTATTGGAAGACATGGGAACATTTTAAGAATAAGGGATTTAATTAATATTTTAAAAAAAACAAAAAAAAATAAAAAATAAATTGAAAATTGACAATATTCCCTAAATCTCCAAATAAATATAATTAAATTTGTCTTTTGTTAAAAGTTTTTTATTTATTTAATATATTTATTTTTGTAAAAAGAAAATTAAGTTTCATTTCCAAAAAAAGAAAAATGTATATTTTAATAAAAAAAAAAATTTAAGGAATATGTAAAAATTTATTTTTGTGCCAGTGACTTTTGTAAAAAATAATTTAAAAAATTATCCTTTAACAAAATTTTATCTTAAATTTAATTAAAAATATTTTATAAAAAAAAAATTTATTTAACTTAAACTTTTAACCCTTAATTTTGATTAAAGATAAAGAAAAATATTTAATTTTATTTTTATCAACTTAAAAAAATTAACAATGGGTAAGATAAAGAGTTAATAATACATTATTCAAAATTTTATTGACAAAAATATTTTTATTATTTAGTCATTTTAATGTTAAAAATATTTAAATTCAAATAATTTTTATAATATATATTTAAATTATATAATTATTAAAATTATTTATTAATAATTCAATTATTATATTTATTTTAGTAATTTTTTTCTTCAAAAAAATATTGTACTTATTTGGAAAGGAACAGAATATAATATTTATGAAAATTATAAATGAATTAATATTACTTTAAATAAGATGTAAAATATAACTCATTGAATATAAACATTTTTTATCTTTTTTTGCAGCATTTAATGATACTATTCTCATCATTGAAGGTATTAAATTTAATCCAAGAGGATATAATAATGATAATAAATAGCTACTAAAAGAATTTTGAAGTAATAATATTTTAGTATTTGTATATACAGCACAAAAAGCTGATATAAAATACCAAAAGAAAAATAAAAATATTAAATTAATAATTAAATATATACTCAATCTGATTTCAAGTACTTTTATCAATTTTAAAGATTCCATAAGAGCTTCTTTTTTACTTTTAATTTTTTTTATTTTTAGCATATTTTTATTTGATAAAGCTAATGTTCTAATAAATATAGTAATTAAAGAAGATATAAGTGTTGAATAGGTAATATTAAGTATATAAAAAAAACAATTTAAATTTCCTTGATTTTCATAAATTTTATGCATAGTTTTATCTGTAAAAAAAAGTGCATTAGATGTGAAATATAAAGAAAATGAAAAAATGAATAACGTTAATTTAATGGTAAAAATATTGTAATCATCCTTTGAAAAAAAAGTAAAAAATATTATATGTTTATATTTAAGTATAGAATAATAATATTGAATAAATTTCCTTTTATCATATTTAATTGCTTCTTCATAAGATAAAGAATTTATTTCTTCTTCATTATAATTATATATATTTTTCTTGGAATAAGAAGTTATACTAGATTTTTCCTGATTTTTTGAATTAAATTTATTTTTGAAATATTTATCTTTATTTACTAAAGAATAAGATTTATTAATAATTGATTGATTACTTAATGAATTACCTTTAGCCTAAAAATATTGCTCATCTAAAATAAATTCATCTCCCTTCAAATAATAATTCAATTTTCTTTAATATTTTTAACTATATATTAATATTATATTTTTAAATGTATTTTATATAATAATATTTTCTGAGACTTAAAGTACCTAATTTCTTATCTTCATTTAAATTATTTTTATTAGTTGTTTTTTTGATAATAAAATTTCTATTTTTCTTTATAATAATATTTTTACTAAGTATAATGGGATTTTCATTTTTTATAACTATTTTAATATTTTTGCCTTTAGAATTAATACAAGAATTCTTTTTCTTTGGATTTGAAACTTTTTTATTATTTTCTTTTATATATTTTTTTTCAATAATAATACTAAAAATTCTAATTATAATAAATCCCAAAACTTTTCTGTCTTATTAATTAATGTTTTTAATAAAATATTTTTTAAATATTTATAAAATAATTTTTTGAATAAAAGTTATTATCTATACTCTATTAAAAATTTATATACTTTCTCTAACAAAATATGAAGAAATTAGGGTTTAAGGTATTTCTTTTTTGAAAGTAGCATAAAATAAAATCATTAAAATTATAAATATTAGGATGACAAAAATAAATATATAACTTCCAAAATTACTTTTTTGACCTAATAAACTAAAAACTAATTTATAACATTTTAATAACTTTATATTTGAAAAATTATCTATATTCATAAAAGTAGATAAAAGTAAATTTCCATAAAATCTGATATTACTAATATTTTTATCCATTTCTATTTTAATGATACATTCACATTGTATTTTCTCACTTATATAATCATATTTCTTATAAGTACAACCGTCTTCACAAAGAGATATATTTTTATAATAATTTTCTACTCTGTCTGATAATAAAATATCAGTTTTATTTTCTGATGTAAATGGAATGCAAAGATCATGATAAAAAGAATCATTGGGATTATTTAAATCATATCCTAGTTTATTTAATTTAGTGTATAATTCTAAATAATAACTAGACATTGTATAAGGTAAATAAGTATTGATTTTAATATCACTGCATATAGATAAATTTAATTTTTGTAATTTATCAGGGCTATATGCTTCATATTTTAAGACAATATTAGTGGAATTGCTTAAATGTATATCTACCTTTAAAATTAAGATGTAATCAATATCATATTCATTTTTTAATCTATCTTTACATTCTCCAAAATCTATAATTGATATATTTTTATTGTTATTTTCATTCATATTTTCTGATGTAATTATTTGGTAAATAGCATTTTCTCCATTAAATACTAAATTGGTGTTTTCTTCTACTTTTATATTTGATAATAAATTTCTAATATCTTGAGTTATATTCATTATATTATCCTCATTTATATTATTTATAATACATATACTATTTATAAATTCATTATAATTGCATTGTTTTTGACATTGATTTGTTAAAATATTTCTATAAAAATATTCACTTGAACAAATAATTAAATCTGTATTCTCATTTTTATTATAATCATTAATATTTACTGATGAAGAAGAATAAATTGTATGAATAAAAGTATTTGAAAAAGATGAAGAAAAAGATATAGAATTAGAATTTATAGGAAAGGAATTAGATATAGAAGATGAAGGAATTAATGTATTTTTTGAGATAAAAGTTGATTTAATAGAATAATCAATGAGAAGTTCAGTTTGAATTGGGGTTGGATCTAATATACCAATCAACCAAAATAATGATGTTGTTTCACTTTTTTTACAATTAGAATCAGAAATAAAATTGTAATTATTAGAAGGTAAATATAAAAAATCATAAAAAAATTTTTCACAAATTTTACAATTATTTTGACCACAAAAATATGCAATATTATTTATATCAACAAAAATAATATTTTTTAAATTATTTATATTAATTTTATTAAATTGAAAAATTCCATCAGCAAAACAACTAAAAATATATTCTTGTGTTTGTCTAATATATTTTAATTTTATATTTTCAGGTTCTTTTTTACAATGATAAAAGCATAATGCAGAAGTAGAGAATGTAATAGAATTAATATCAAAAATCATACAATGACCATTTGTTTCTTTACTTTCAATAAAACAAATTATAGATTTTGATTTTATTTTATAAACTTCAACCTGCAAAGTTACTGCAGTAATACTTGTAATGCATAAATTTAAATCCTCATAAATAGAAAATTTATTTTCTATATTAAATGAAGTTGCACAAATACCTGTAATATTTTTATAAGAATAAAAGCAAGTTAACACATTTCCATATAAATCTGAATTCATGATTTTGCAATCAAATGAATTACCAATTTCAGTAAAATTGGAATCATTTGAATTTTTAAAATTTACTTCATAGTCATTAATTAATTCAATTTTATTTTGAGAAGAATTAATACTGTAAAAACGTAGATTAAGCCTAGAATTTTTATTATCTATTTATCTTCTAAATAAATAATGCATATAATATTTCTTATTTAAATTGATATAAATTTATGAATTCTTTAATTAATATAAATAATTAATAAATCCCATTATAAAATAATAATTATTATTTTTTTTATAAGGAACTAAATTATAAATTAACCATCTATCTTATTAATTAGGAGAAGAATTTTCTCATTTTAACTAATATAATTTTTATAATTTCAAATATTTATATTTTCTGAGAATAAAAGTTAATCCAGTGTTTTCAATAACAATTTCTTTTTTAAAAATAATAGTTCCATCTGGATTTAAAAAATAAAATATTTCTTTTGTTAATAATAATATATTTCCTCCATCTTCATCTGAAAACTGCTTTATTGTTATAAATCTTGAGTCTTCTATAGTAGAAATTTCTTCTTCAAAATTATAATTAGATAATAAATTTTCAAAATTTGAATCAAAGATATATATTCCTTTAGTACAGCATAATAAATTATTTCCATTATTCATGCTATGATAATGTGGAAAAGTATAAGAAATTTTTTTATAAGGTTCTGTGCATTTAATACCAATGAAAAAATATATTAAAATTAATCCTAAAAAATATATGAATTTATACATTTTTTTTTTAATAATTAATTTTACAAAATAATTTATCAGCTATATATTTATAATTTTTTTTATTAAATATTATTAAATAATTTTATTAAAAATATATAAATATTATAAATTTATTAAATAATATTAATATAGAAATTTTTAATATAAAATTTTTTTATTAAATTTATAATTAATTATAATAAAAATTAAAATATATATTTTTTAATTTCTCTTTTATATTATAATATAAATATTTATTGGTATAAATTTAAATATGTTTTAAATTCTAATTATTTTCTTTACAAAAAATTTTTAAAATTATATAATATAATGATAAAGATAATTATTAAAAAAAAATAAATATAAATTTTTCTTATTTTTTAATTCATTTTTTCTTATTATATAGAATTAAATATATTTTTTTTCATTATTTATATATAACTTTCTAATATTATAAAATATTTTTTATTATATTATTAAAAAAATAACAATTAAGATTATCCAATATTTATATTCCAAAAAAATTTTTTATAATTTAGAAGCAAAAAACATAAAAAATTTTTAAATTTTTTATATTCATTTCAAATTTGAACTTTCATTAAATTTCAAAAATATGAATAAGGTTAAACTTTTTTTAAAGCATATAGAATTAATGAGAAAATTCAGAGAAATTAATAAAATATAATAAAATAAAATAAAGGATTATATAAGAAAGGAAGAGAAAATAATGAAATAATGTAAAGGTCGTATTAGAACCACACCCCTATAGAGCAAATGATTTTTTTTGGGGGTGATTTAATTTCCACCAAGCATTTTTCAAGATAGGAGGTACCTTGGAAAAAAATTTTTATTCAAAAATCCAAGGTATCACCTACCTTGCAAAATTTAGTATGAAAAAGGGGGTGGGATTATTTTGACCATTGTCAAAATTGAAAATTTCAAAATTTTGAGGGAAGTGGTTTCATTTCTACGGTGATTATATTACAACCTTTAAGGTAATATATTAAATTTGACTATATGATAATATATATGAAAATATGAGAAATAATAATTAAATATAATTTATTGAAACTAAAAAATGAATAATTTATTTTAAATTAAATATTTCAATATCCAAATTAAATTAATTACCATAAAATTGGGGTGGTTCCACAACCAACCTTAAAAGAAAAAAGGGAGTGGGAACAGCCTTGACTTTTATAGTATTTAAATTTTAATAAATTTAAATTCTTAAGAAATAATAATAAAAGATTTAAATTAATCCTAATTTACTGTTCAAATTTACATTTTATTTTCGTTGTATGATAAAATTTCTTCGTGGAACCCCCCACTTTTAAGGTAATTTATTTTTTTAAATATAAAGAATATTTATAAATAATATATATCATATATTTTGTTAAAATATGAATATCGGAAATTAGTACATTTTTTTATAAATAATATTTTAATTTTCTATATAATAAAATCTTCACTACATATAGTTGAGTTGAATCATCATGAAATATATTATTATAATAAAAATTTCTCTTTTAATGTATAAAAAATTACTTATTTATTAATTCCATTAAATTATATTTATTATTAACTCCTTATTCTCTATACATAATTTCCTGAATATATACAGGATCAAAAAATATTTAGAAAATCTGGAACTTATCAGGTTAATAGTTAAAAAATTTTCTAATAAATTTATTATTATGAATTAGTTTCAGGATTTAAAAATTCTTCAAAATAAAATATTAATATATAAAGAAAATTAATTAAATGAATATCAATAATAAATATAGAATTTTTTCATTTAATGTCCTTTTCATTCAATATTATATTTATCTATTTCAAATTTTAAATAAATGCAATCTTCTATATATAAAAAAATATTTTTTTCTTTTAAAACATTAAATTATTAAAGTTATTTTTATTTAAAAATATATAAGATTTATGATAATATTCAATTACTAAAAAAAGTAGGCAAATTTTACATATTCAAATTAAATTATATTTTATACAAAAATCTTTAGAATGATCTAATATCTTATATCCTGAAGAAATTGAAATAAAAATTTTAAGATTATTTTCAATAAACGAAATTCCTTTATCATCAAAATTATATTTATCTAAAACCTTCTCAAAACACAAATATTTTTTATATTTATTGTTTCTGAAGAAATTATTTTGTTATGTCCTTTTAATTTCTAAATTTGTTTTAATTATTTTTATATTTAAATAAATATTTATTAAGGTTTTATGCTAAAAAATTGAATATTTTTCTAATACATATTAAAATATATATTTAAATAATATATTAAATAAACTTTATTTGAATATATAAAATAATAATAAATAATTTTTAATTTTTTTAAAATTTATTTGTTTAGAAACTCATTTGAAGTTTGTTAGAAATAGGTTATTTTAAAGGACTTTATAAGATAGATAATATTAATTACTCTTAATAGAAAAGTTAAAATAATATTTATAATAAAATCAATATTTATGAATTTAAAATTTTAAATTTACAAAGAAAATAAAATTTCTTAAAAAATTTGGTTAATTCAAATAATTTCAAAGATTAGTAGATTTAAACTAAATGTTTTTGATTAGTTTAAAAAATTTCAATAATATTTCCTATCCAAGAAAAATGTTTTATCTTTAGGAGATATTATTTCTTGGTTTAATAGTTCAGTTATTTGTAATCTAATAAAAATTATTATATATAGAATTTTTTAAATATAATATTCCTACCAAGAATTATTCTTATTATATATTTTAAAAAATTTTCATGAAAAATATAGGAAGAAATAAATTAATCTTTACTTATTATAATAATGCAATTCCTATAATAAAATTTTAAAAGAAGAGTTATTTATATTTAGTTTTAAATCTTTTATTCTACAAAAATTCAGAGAAATTTGGTTTTAATAATCAGCTTATATTATATAGAAAATTTAATCACAAAAAAATATAAAGATTTATCATTAAAAATTATAATATAGTCTAAATAAGAATTAAAATTTAGATGCCCCATTTTTCTTTATGGTACAATAGAAAAATATATCAAAGTCTCATTTTTTCTTTAATAAATAAAACTAATAAAAATTATTTAAATATGATATGATTATTAAAAAGTAAAAATTAAAATCTTTATTAAATTTCGAAAAAAATATGATAAGGAAATTATATTTATTTTGAATGTAGAAAAAGAAAATAAAATTAAAAAGAAATATAAACTCAATGAATATAAGAAAAGTGGTATATATATAATAGAAAAAAATAATTCTAAAATAATTAATAATATAATAATAAATTATAAAATATTTTATATAGATTATAAATAACTCTAAAATTAAATAATATATCTTATAAAAACTATTATTTATATTATTATCATATCATTTAATTAAAATAATTATAATATTGTATTATCAATTTAAAAATATTTTTTAAAATTCTTTTATTTTAATTCTAAAAGAAGCAAATTACATTAAATAAATATTAGAAGACTAAAAAAAATTGAAAAATAACACTATAGATATATTCCATTATAGAATAGAAGGAAATGGAAAAATTTAAAACAAAAACAAAAATAATAGTTGTTTCAAGATTATTTAAAAAAACAAATTTATTTTTTAAACATTTAACTTACAATATAATTCAAAAAAATAAAAATTAAAAAAATTATTGATGATTACAGGATTCAATAATTTATAAAAATTACTAATTATGAAATTATTTAAAAATTTTTCTTTTAATTCACTCATAAGGAAAAATAATCCAAGAAAGAGCCTTGATATTGTAAAATTACTTGAATTTTTGATTAAGGTACCTTAATTAAATTTCAAATATTTGAAATTTTTATCAAGGTAAATACCTAATATAATAGAAAATTACAATTTTCATGGTTCAAGGTATTGACCTTCTTTTTTTTAAAAAATTTTTCAAATAATTATATACCTCTTTCAAAAATATCTCAATAATTCATATTTTTTTTATAAGTAATTTTATTAAAGTCATTTAAGTGTTTATTATGATTTACAATATAGAAAAGATTTTTTTATTTTAAGGTAAAAAATATTTAAAGAAATTGAAAGAAAATCTTTATCTTAAAAAAATTATTTAATTAATCCCTTATTATAATATGATATTTCTTCCAAATTATCAATACAATTATAGGAAAATACAAAAT
>JAJJLC010017644.1:0-12396 GCA_023806825.1 Ophryoscolex caudatus
AATATAATATGAAATGTATTATAAAAGATATATATTGTCCAAAAGATATTATTTTTACAAATGAAAATATTTTCTTTAATACTGAATTATATTCACCTAATACAATGTATTTTTATGATTTTAATGATAAAAGAACAATTTCAATTGTTGCTGGAAAATTAAATAAAGGTAATTGTCATTATCTCGAAGATAATAAACAACAATATAGCTTCACTTTTACAAATAATGAATTTACTTATATAATTGATAAAGATATTAAAATTAATTTAAATATTATATTTAATGAAATAGAAACAATAGCTATTTGTACTATGAATTTATCAGGAAAAAATAATACAATTCTTTGTAATACTGATATTTGTCCAAATGAAGAAGATGATATTACTATTAAAAGTAATCCTACACCATATTATAATGCTTTATATCCAAATTCTATATTTTTTGAAAATTTCACAAATACTAATACAACTACAATTATAAATAAAAAAAATGGAATGATAATAAAAGATGAATCTAATGAAAATGAATTTATATTTATTATTACTAATAATATTATAAATAATAATAAACAAATAGATGAAGATTTTTCTTTTGAACTTAAATTATTAAATGATAATGTAGCAACATGTACTGTGCCAAAAGTAGAACCATCAGAAATATTTAATATTATATGTAAAACAAATAATATAACAGCTGAAGATGAAATTGTAATATTTGAAGAACCTGAATTTGAAGGTTATTATTTCTCTGGATATAAAAATAAAAGAACTTTAACATTAAAAGCAGGTTCAATGATAAAAGATATAATTTATAATAAATTTGATTTTATTATAGAAAATAATTATTTCTCACAAAAAATACAAAATATAAAAATAGGAATAGAATTACAAATAGAATATGATGATACTTTTGGATTTGCATCATGTACTTTAGAAAAAAATGAAAATAATGATAATATAAATATAAATTGTAGTATAAAAAATCAAAATGAAATTTTAAATCCAAAAACTATTTCTATAATAAATAATCCAGAGCCAATTTTAATTTCTGAAAATAATATTACTTTATATTTTAATAATTTCAAAGATTTAACACTTCAAACTTTAACTTTAGGAAAAATATTAAAAGATAAATGTAATTATGATTCAAATTATTATGAATTTTATTTTGTAAATACAAATATTTCAAAATTAATAATTGGAGATAATATAATATATTCAATACCTATAAAAATCAATGATGGGGAAAGCTCAATATCAAAAAATTGTTCATGTGCAATAAGAGCAAATATTTCAAAATATAATATGTATTGTAGAATTTATAATTTCTGTCCAGTTGGTAATAATAATATTGATCTAGAAATTGATGAAAATAATTATAATGATATTAATATAATAAAACCAAATACACTATTTTTTGAAATTTCTAAAGATATTTCAACAACAACTTTAATAGCAGGTAATATTGAAAAAGGAAATTGTGATAATGGTTTATATCATTTCATAATATATGATAATGTTATAAGTGGTATTAATTTAGAAAATTTAGATGGTGAATTTAAATTAAAATTATCTGAATTTAATAATGATGCTTCTTGTTCATTAAATTCTGAAAATAAAAATATTAGTTGTAATGTAATTGAAGAAAAAGAATATTGTGAAAATATTAATAATGATTTAATAATAGAAAATATAATAGATAATAATTATATAATAATTGAAAATAGTATTCTTCATTTATATGGATTTGAGAATTTATCAACATTTACAATTGAAGCTGGAGAATTAAATAGAGGATATTGTAATGGAAAAATTTATGAATTTAAATTTATTAATTCTAAAATATATAATAATATATCATTTGAAAATGAAGTTGAATTTTCTTTAAGCCTTTCAGAGCCAGAAAAATTAAGTGCAAAATGTATTCTTCCTTTAAATTTAAATAAAAATGATAAATTTGATATTAATTGTAAAATAATAGGAGAAGATAAATGTCCAATAATAGATGATAAAGCTGATTTACTTATTGAAGATAATCCAAATTCTATAGAATATGATTCAAAATCTATTGATTTTAAAAATTTCAAAGAAAAATCATCTACTATTAAATTATATGCTGGAATTTTACATAAACTTAAATTTGATAAAGAAAATAAAAAATATTATTTAGTTTTCAATGATTCTTTAATAGATTATCCTTTAAATATTGATATTTCCTTTAATTTATATTATAAATTAAATGGAAATAAATTAAAAACAAACTGTATTTTATTAAAAGATACTAAAGATATTATTTGTGAATTAGATAATGTAGATTCTGATAATGTAAATATAGTAATTTTAGGAAATCCAATTGATGATTATAATTCTATTCCTAATAAAACAATAATATTTGATAATTTTACTAATAAGGAAATAAAAACTTTTGTTGCAGGAAAAATTGAAAAAGGGAAATGTGAGGATAATATTTATATTTTTTATTTCAGAAATTCAAAAACTGAAATCATAACAGATGTTGAATTAAAATTTAATTTAAAAATGAAAATTCCAGATAGATTAGCAAATTGTATTATATTTAAAAATTCAACTACATCTTTATATGATATAAAATGTACTATTGAAGGAACAAATACTTGTGTAATTGATCCAACTGATACTGATAATATTGATATATTTGTTGGAGATATTGAACCTGAACCAATTCAAATTAATGAATTATCTGTTCTTTATATTTCTTCTATTTTAGAAAAAAATACATATGCTCATTTAATATCAGTTGGAAATATATTAAAATCAGATATAATAGATTGTAAATATTACTTTACATTTTTAAATGAGCCTTTTAATCTTAAATTATTTGATAAAAATATTACTTTTTCTTTTAATATAAATTTCAATAATACTGAAGAAAATGCAATTTGTACATTATATGAAAATAAAAATATTAATGAAGAAGATATTAAAAATGTTTCATTAATATGTTATATTGAATTAAAAAATGATATATGTGAATCAAAAGAAATATCATATTATGATTTTAAAATTAATGATAATATAGAAGATCAAATTATTATTAATGACAGTCCACAAGAAATAATATTTGAAGGATTTAGTAATAAAGAAACTAAAACAATATTAGCAGGAAATATATTAGAAAAATATATTGAAAATAATAAAATTGTTTTAGTATTGAAAAATAATAAGATACCAGAAATAGAAAGCAATATTGATTTTAAATTGAATTTCTCAATTTCTAATGAAGAAAATAATTTTGAATCTATTTGTTCTATTAATAAAGAGAATAATATAAAATGTTCATCTGTATCTGAGACTGAATTAATTACATTAGATGACAAAGATATATTAATTCTAAATAATCCAAATTATATACCATTAACTAATGAAAAAATAACTTTATATTTTGAAAAATTTAAAGAATTAAGAACTTATAATGTCAAAGCTGGACAAATTAAAAAATTTAAATGTATAGAAGGACAGGATTATTATCAATTTAATATAATATATTCTAAATCAGAAGATCTACCTAATTCTAATAAATTTGAATTAAAAGTTAAATTTGAAAATAATGTAGAAGAAGAGCATATAGCATTATGTACAATACAAAATTCTAGTAGATATTCTATTAATTGCAAAATAAATAATGTAAATTGTCCAAAAGATATTATTATACAGAATAATCCTGAGCCAAATAAAGAATTATTTTCACCTAATACTATATTTTTTAATGATTTTAATGATAAAAGAACAATTTCAATTATTGCAGGAAAATTAAATAAAGGTAATTGTCATTATATTGGAGATAATAAACAACAATATAGTTTTACTTTTACTGATAATGAATTTACTTATATAATTGATAAAAATATTAATTTTAATTTAAATATTATATTTAATGATATAAATGAAGAAACCACAGCTAGTTGTACTTTGAATTTATCAGGAAAAGATAATACAATAATTTGTAATACTGATATATGTCCAATGAATGAACAAGATATAACTATTAAAAGTAATCCTGCACCATATTATAATTCTTTATCACCTAATTCAATATTTTTTGAAAATTTTGCAAATATTAATACAATTACAATAATAAATAAAAATACAGGAATGATAATAAAAGAAGAATTCAAAGAAAATAAAATTAAGTTTATTATCACAGATAATATAATATATGAAAATAATAAAATAGAAGAAGAATTTGAAATTAATCTTAAATTATCAAATGAAAAAACAGCAATATGTACTATTCCAAAAATTGAATCATTAATAGAATTTAATATCACATGTATTGTAGAAGATATATCAGCTGAAGATGAAATAGAAATAATAGAAGAACCATTTCTTGAAAATGAAAAATATTATTTTTCAGGTTATATAAATAAAAGAACATTAACATTACAAGCAGGTTCAATAATAAAAGATATAAATAATAATAAAGTATTTAATATAATAAATAATACATTTACAAGAGATAATCCAATAATTAAAAAAGATGATTTAGCATTACAAATAAAATATGATGATAATATTGGAACAGCTTTATGTTCTATAGATTCAAGTCAAATAATTGATAATAAAATAAATATTAGTTGTGAAATTCAAGTAGAAATTGAAATTGAACAGCCAAAAACTATTTCTGTATTAATTAATCCTCAACCAATTTTATTATCTAATGAAAGTATTACTTTAAATTTAATTAATTTTCAAGAATTGATTTTTCAAACTTTGACTTTAGGAAAAATTTTAAAAGAAAAATGTAATTCAAATAATTACAATTTTTATTTACTAAATACAATTATTTCCAAACCTTTATCAATAAATAAATCAATCTTATTACCTATACTCATTAATGAAGTTCAAAAAGAAGAAGTTTCATGTGAAATTATAAGCGATAACTTAGAATTTAATATGACATGTAATATTCAAAATTATTGTCCAAATGATAATATTGACATTAAAATAGAAAAAAATGGATATTATAATTGTGATATAAAATATAATACAATTTATATTAATATATTAAATGATATACAGACATCAACTTTGAATGCCGGATACATTGTAAAAGAAAGTTGTAATAATGATCTATATAAATTTAGAATACAAAATAATATATTGAGTGGCCTAAATTTGGATATAAGTGGGCAATTTAAATTAAAAATAGCTCAATTTGAAAATGATGTATCTTGTTCAATTAATCCAACTAATAAAATAATTAATTGCAATGTAAATGAAAATAATGATAATTGCAAAAATATATATATGGATATTAAAATTGATAATATAATTGGAGATAATTATATTTTAATTGGAGATAATATACTTCATTTATATGGATTTGAAAATATAGAAACAATTACTGTTGAAGCTGGAGATTTAAATAAAGGATTTTGTAATAATAATATATATGAATTTACTTTTATTAATTCTAAAATATATAATGAAATATTAAATAATAAAGAAATTGAATTTTCATTACAACTTATTGAACCTGAAATATTATATCCAAAATGCTATCTTCCTTCTAATTTGAAAATGAATGATATATTTAATATTACCTGTAAAATTATTGGTACAAATAATTGTCCTATAACTGGAGATAAGGAATTAAAAGTTGGTAATAATAATCCAGGCATTATAATATATAATTCAAAAAAAACAATTAATTTTAAAAGTTTTGCAGGAAAGTCAACTATTATTAATATCTCTGCAGGAAGATTAAGCAAACTTGAATTTGATGAATTAAAAAAAATATATTATATAATTTTCAGTAATTCAAAATTTGAATATACATTTAATATTGATATTTTATTTAATATTAAACTTAACATAAATGAAAGTGAGAAAAGAATAAATTGTAATTTAGAAAAAGGTTCTAAAGATATAATTTGTGAATTAGATAATATAGAATCTGATAAAATAAATATATTAGTTTTAGAAAATCCAATAGATGATTTTGAATCTTTGGAAAGTAAAACAATAATATTTACTGATTTTGTAGGTAAACAAATAAATACAATTATAGCTGGTAAAATTGAAAGAGGAAAATGTGTTGGTAAAAATTATATTTTTACTTTTAAAAATTCAACAATTCCTATCTATACAGAAAATAATTTTTATCTTCAAATGAAATATCCAAATAAAGAAGCTATTTGTAATATAACTTCAAATACAGAAATAAATGAAATAACATGTGTTATAGAAGGTTTATCAACATGTATTGTTGAATCAGAAGATTCAGATATTATAGTAGGAGAATTAGAACCAGAACCAATTGAAATTGATGATAATATTATTTTATATTTTTCATCATTTGCCAATCAAAATACTTTTACTTATAATATTTTAGTAGGAATTTTAAAAAAATCTGAAATAAGAAAGGATGAATGTAAATATTATTTTGAATTTTTAAATGAACCATATTATTTAAATTACTTTAAGAAAAATATATCATTTGATTTTAATATGCATTTAGATAAAAATGAAGTAAAAGCTAATTGTTCATTATATGAAGATAAAAATCAAAATGATGATATTAAAAAAGTTTTAATGTCATGTTATATTGAATTATCAGAAGAAATTTGTAAATCTGATGATTTATCATATTATGATTTAATAATTGATACTAATGTAGATGGTAAAAGAACAGTAAGTGATATTTCACAAGATATAATTTTAAAGGGATTTGATGGCCAAAGAACAATAACTATTTTACCCGGAAAAATTGAAGAAAAATATAATGAAAATAATAAATTTATTTTTATTTTAAAAAATAATACAATTCCAGAATCATTAAAAGATAATAATTTCTTTTTGAATTTTTATACTTCAGAAGAAAGTGAAGCTTATGAAGCAAAATGTTTATTTGAAGAAGAAAATAATATAAAATGTGAAATAGAAAATGATCTATTATCTATAGATAATGATATAATAATTAAAGAAAACCCTAGTTTTATTCTATTAAATAATAGAGCTGTATATTTTGAAAAATTTGAAAATTTAAGAACATTTCATATAAAAGCTGGACAAATTCAGAAGACAAAATGTTCTGAAGGAAAAGATTATCAATTTAATATAATAAATACTTTATCATCAGAAAATATTCCTGAAGAGAAAGAAATTGAAATAAAAGTAAAAGTAAATAATGAAAATGAAGAGCTTAAAACAGCAATTTGTACTATTAAATCATCTAGTAAATATGATATGAATTGTATTATTGAAGGGGTAAATTATACAAAAGATATTATATTAATGAATGAAAATATTATTATTAATGATAATCTATTTTCACCTAATGTTATTTATTTTTATGATTTTAATGATAAAAGAACAATTTCAATTATTGCTGGAAAATTAAATAAAGGTAATTGTCATTATATTGGAGATAATAAACAACAATATAGTTTTACTTTTACAAATAATCAATTTACTTATATAATTGATAAAGATATTAATTTTGATTTAAATATTATATTTAATGAAATAGAAACAATATCAAATTGTATTATGAATTTATCAGGTAAAGATAATATTATTCTTTGTAATACTGGTATTTGTCCAAATGATGAAGATGATATAAATATAAAAGATGATCCTTCACCAAATTATAATATTTTATATCCTAATACATTATGGTTTGAAAATTTTATAAATAGTAATACTATAACAATTATAAATGAAAAAGAAGGAATGATAATTAAAGAAGAATATATAGAAAATAAATTAACATTTATTATTACTAATAATATTGTAAATAAAAAAATAGAAAATAATTTTAATTTTGAAATTAAATTATTTAATAATAAAATAGCAATATGTAATGTACCAAAGATAGAATTATCAGTATTATTTAATATTACATGTTATATAAATGATATATCTATTGATGATGAAATAGAAATAATTGAAGAACCTGAATTTAATGATTATTATTTTTCAGGATATAAAAATAAAAGAACTTTAACAATACAAGCAGGTTCAATAATAAAAGATATAAATAATAATAAATCTTTTATTATAATAAATAATAATATAAATAGAGAAATATCAAAAATATTAAAAGATAATATAGAATTATCAATTAAATATGATGAAAATGAAGGAATAGCTTTATGTTCAATAAATATAAATGAAATAAAAGATAAAAATATAAATATAAGTTGTAAAATACAAGAAGAAAATGATATTAATCCTAAAACAATTTCTATAATAAATAATCCAAATATAATTTTATTATCTGATCAAAATATAACTTTATATTTCAAAAATTTTCAAAATATTATTCTTCTAACTATAACTCCAGGGAAAATATTAAAAAATAAATGTAATCCTATATTAAATAATTATGAATTTTATTCTTTAAATACTTTAATTTCTAAATCATTTATTGAAAATAAAAATTTTTCATTATTATTAAAAATTAATGATGAAGAAAAGATATCTAAATGTTTTATAGATATAAATACATTAAAGTTTGATATGAAATGTATTATTGAAAATTATTGTCCAACTAATAATTTTGATATTAAAATAGAAAAAAATTATTATTATGATATAATAAATCAAAATACAATTTATATTAATATTCCTGAAGAATTGATAACATCAACTTTAAAACCTGGTTATATTAAAAAAACAATTTGTAATAATGGAATATATAAATTTAATATAAATGATAATATAATAAATAATAATAAATTTGATAATAAAGATAATAAATTTAAATTAAAATTATATAATTTTGAAAATGAAGTATTATGTTCAATTAATTTTATTAATAATGAAATTACTTGTAATGTAAATTTAGGAGAAGATAATGAATATTGTCAAAATATTAATAAAGATATAATAATAGAAAATATAGTTAATAATAATTATATTTTAATTGATGATAATATTCTTCATTTAGAAGGATTTGAAAATTTACAAACATTTACTATAGAAGCAGGAGATTTATTTAGAGGAGAATGTATTAATAATATATATGAATTTTCATTTATTAATTCTATTATATATAATAATTTATTAAATGAAGATAAAATTGAATTTTCTTTAAAAATAATTAAACCAGAAGAATTAAATTCAATATGTCAATTACCTATTAATTTAATAAAAAATAATAAATTTAATATTACATGTAAAATTTATGAAATAAGTAGTTGTCCAATTATTCAAGAAAAAGATTTAGAAATATCTGAAAATAATCCAAATGATTTAGTATATAATAATTTAAAAAGAATTACTTTTAATAATTTTAATAAAAAATCTACAATAATAATGATTTCAGCAGGATTATTAAGATTAGAAAATGAAAATAATATATATTATTTGAATTTTAGTAATTCAAATATTGATTATTTATTAGATAATGATATTTCATTTAATATTAATTATAATTTAAATAAAACACAACAAACAACAAATTGCACTTTAAGTAAAAATTCAAAAGATATAATATGTGAAATAGGTCAAATTGAAACAAATGATATATATATAAAAATTTTAAATAATCCAAAAGATAATCATGATTGTATATATAAAAAAACAATTGTTTTTAATGAATTTATAAATAAAGAAATATATACTTTAATTGCTGGAAAAATTGAAAAAGGTTATTGTAAAGAAGATAGTGCAATATATATTTTTTATTTTAATAATTCAAAAAGTCAAATGTTAATAGAATCAAGTTTAGAATTTTATCTTCAAATGAAAAATCCTAGTTTATTAGCCAATTGTAAAATTTATTTAAATAAAATAACTTCCTTATATGATATAATTTGTAAAATAGAAGGAACTACTACATGCCCTGTTGATCCTTATAATGATGATATAATTATTGATGAAAAAATTCCTCCTCCAATACAAGTAAATAATTTATCAATTTTATATTTATATTCATTTAAAGGACAATATACAAAAGATTATAATTATTTTTTAAATAAAGGTATTTTAACAAAAAAATCTGTTGAAAAAAATAATGATAATATTTTATATAAATTTATTATATCAGATTGTTCAATTAATAAAATTTTAAATCAAAAAATTGATTTTGAAATAAATGTGAATTTAAAAATATATGATAATAATTTTATTAGTAATGATTTTACTTCTAATTGTATATTACAAAGTGGAGTATCAGAACAAAATAATTTTGATATTGAATGTTATTTTATTACTGGAAATGAATATTATTCTCAAAATGAAAATTATGATATTAAAATAAATGAAGTTAAAAATGAATATTATATTGATGATAAAACAAATTTATATATTGAAGATTTTGAAGAATTATCAACTATAGCTTTACATGGATGTCAAATATTAAAAGGAAAATGTAATAATGATAAAAAATATATATATATATTTAATTCATGTATATTACCTTATAAAATTAATTTACAAAAAGATTTAGAATTTGAATTAAAAATTAAAAATAATGAATTATCAAAATGTAAAATTTTTTCAAATAATTTAAATGAAATACAATGTGAAATTGAAAATTATTCATTATGTGATGAAAATGAAGATATTGAAATTGGAGATATGGATCCTCAAATTGATTATATAAAATATTCATCTTTAAAAAATTTTTATATTTTTGGATTAAAAAATTTATATACTACAACATTAATAGGAGGAATATTAAATTTTGGAAAATGTGAAAAAGATTTAAATGATTATATTTTTATTTTTAAAGATACAAAATTATCAAAAGAAATAACAAATGAAATAAATTTTGATTTAGATATAAATTATCCTATAAAAACAAAATCTAATTGCATTATACAAAAAAATATATTAGAATTTAATTTAAAATGTATTATTAAAGGAGAAAATAAATGTCCTATAATAGATGAATATTCATTATTAATAAATGAAATTAAAGATGAATATAAATTAAATGAAGATATATTTAAACCAAATTCAATTTATATTAAAAATTTAATTAATAGAAATATTATAAAAATAATTGGAGGAGAATTAATTTCAGGAAAATGTAATAATAATAATTATGAATTTAATTTTACTAATTCAGAAATTATAGGAGAAATAAAAGGAAATTATTCTTTTATAGAAAATATAACATTTAATATGAGTTTAAATTATCCTAAAATTGAAGCAGAATGTATATTACCTATAAATTCTTTAAATCAAAAATATATATCTATTAAATGTTATATAGAAGGAAATAAACAATGTCCTATGTATGATTATACTTATTTAGAAATAGAAGAAAAAGAACCATCTAATAATGAAATATTAATATATCCTAATATATTAATATTTTCTAATTTTTCAAATAAAAAATTAAAATTTAATAATTATTATATATCAATATTAGGATATAATAATAAAATTTGTATAGATGAAAAATATGAATTAGATTTAAATACTACTTTTAATTCAGATAATATTCAAAGTGAAGATAAATTTTTATTACCTTTAACTAATAAATTTGGAAATAATATATTATTTAATTGTAAATTTCCTTCCGATTCAATAATTAATACAACTGATAATATACATTGTGAAACAACTGAAACAATAAATAGTAACTTAAAATTTAATTTATCAATTTTAGAACATAATAATATTTATATTATTATTCAAGAAATAAAAATTAATGAAATTAAAGATATTAATTGTCCATTTTTTAATCCTGATATTAAAATTACTGATGAAATTATACCTATTTTAGATATTTCTTCAAAAACTTTAAGTTATTCTATTAAAATAAATACTTCTTATATAAGTAAAAAGAAAATAGAGATATTAAATAATGATGGTATAAAAAAAGAAGAAAATATTTTAGAATTTAAATTAGAACCTTATTCAAAATTGATAAAAAAAATTTATAATGAAAAAATAGAATATATAAGTAAATGTTTAGTTCCTAATGAAACATCTAATATATTATATATTTCTTGTTTAATTGAAAATATAAATGATAATAAAAGTGATTATTTTATATTACAAGATACAAATGATATAATTAAAATTGAAAATAAAACTATTAACTTAAAAGGTTTTAAAGGAATAAAAATTGTAAATGTTAATAAAGTACCAGACCCTGGACCTCAACCAGAAGAAAATGAAGGTGGAATATCTACTGGAGGAATAATAGCAATCATTATATCTTCTATAATTTTCCTTGTTTTAGTAGGTTTTTTAATTTATTTTTTATGGAAGAAATATAAAGATAATAAAAAAAATAAACAACTTTCAAGTACTTTTCGAAATAATTATCTTATTTAAATTTATTAACTAAATATTTTTACTTAAATCTAGTAATTTTATTTTCTTATTTGTTAAATTATTTTAGTCAAAATTTAAAATTATATATTAAACATTTAAAAAAATATTTTAATTTAAC
>JAJJLC010017645.1:0-12371 GCA_023806825.1 Ophryoscolex caudatus
TGTTAATATTTGTTTATATTTTATTTATATTGATATTAAAAATTAATTTTTAATTAATTAGTTAAATATAATTTATATATTAAATTCAAAAAATTTAAAATTTATGTTGACATGAATTTATTTTAAAACCATGCTTCATAATCAATAGTCTTCTTTTTAAGATTATCATTATTCATTGAATTTTCAATTAATTCATATATTACTTTCATTTTATTTCTATCACTATTACTATTACTATTACTATTATTGTTTTCAATATTATTATTAATATTATCAATTCTATTTGAATTTATTTCATTATCATTTTTTCTTAATATATTTTTATCAAAGCATTCCTGGTCTTCAAATCTATTTAATACATATTTAAATTTATTCAAATAATTTTGTGCTAATTTATTAATTTTTGTATTATCATAATTATTATTTAAAAATATTTTTAATATACTTTCAAAATTTTTAGTCTTATTAAGTAAAGCTTCACATGAGAAATAAAATATTTCAGGCATAATACCATATATAGAGGTTATAGATAAGAAAAAGCTTATATTTTTAGTTAAACGTAGGGGGGTACCCTCTTTTTGTTCAATTATTTCTTTATATTCATTATCAGTAAATAAAGATAAATCACTATTAAAAGAACAAAATCCTGTCTCTTTATTAAATGATATATTTTTAAGCATAATATTATCTGAAAAAATAAATCTTAATAAATTATTTATAGAATAAGATATAGCAAATTGTTTTCTGAAAACTAAAATATCATCACTAGTTAAAATAAATTTATGTATAAAATTTTTCAGACAATCTTGGGGTATAATTTTACACATCTTATAAAATAATTTTTCATTATTCTCTGAACTATAATAAACTAGATCAGTATTGATATTTAATTTTTTGGCCTCTTCTTCAAATATTTGATTTGATATTTTTGGAGAAAAACCTCTTTTCTGAAGACAATATTCATATATTTCATCTAAATTATATTTTATATTAATATCTTCTTCAACTATTTTAATATTTGAGCTTATATGATATTTAATAGGTGTAATAAAACTAACTTTTCTTTTATATGTTTGATAATTTTTAGCAAATATAAAATTGAATAAAATTTGCATCATATATATTTTCATATCTATATCTTTATCTGCATTATGATTTACTATTATGAAATTTAATAATTTATCATTAGAACATTTTATTATTACTTTTGATCTTGCATCATTTATTAATTTATGTGAATATTCACTTTCAAATTTTGAAATATAAATCATATTTTGTTCTGTAGGCTCCTCAATTTTATTACTGAAATATCCTGGTAATTCCACTTTATCAAAATCTAAATTATATATTTCTTCTTCACATAATTTAGTCAATTTTTCATATTTATTTTCAGTCACTATTAAATTATGTAAATAATTCTTATTTTTTATAGCACATTCTCTAAGCTTATTCCTAGTGACTTCTGAAGTTTTCATTAATTCTTCTATATTATTACTAAATTGTATTAAACTTGGGTAATTTTTTAAAAATGTTGCAATATTTTTAAAAAATTTTTTAACTTCAGACATTTTTTGAGTTTTAAAAGTATATATTTCACAGGAAGTTAATATTGAATTTAATGAATTTTCCATATTTTTTTTTTCTTTTTGAGTTAATTCATTTACTATTATTTGAATTTTATCAATGCAATGATCATATTTATTTTCTGAAAAAATTATTTTTTTTAATTCATTATATTTTCCGATAATTGCTTGATTATCAGTTAAATTTTTAATTTTTTCTTCAAATATGGTATATGGATAGTAAAATATTTGTTTATATTTAGTAGCAACTTTTTTTAGTATAATATAAAAGAAATCATTTTTATTTTCATCTTTTTGATAATAATTTAAATAATCAAATAAAGTAGGTAACCAGAAAATCCATATCCAAGCAGGTATTTCATTTATTTCCTCATTAAATCTATTTTTTAACTTTTCATACTGAAATTCCTTTATAAAAGTGATCATTCTGGGTATTATAAATTTAGCTTTATCTAACTTATATATTATAGTAACCAAAAAGTTATGTAGAGTATTCTCAAACCATTCTGAATTGTTCTCTTCTCCTTTTGTTAGCAAAGAAATTTCTTCACACATTTCAGCCCAATCATAATATAAATGATAATCTGTTGATTCATTATTTTTAAATACCGATGATTCTATGAATAATTTATGTGCTTCTATTATATTACCTGTTTTATAATAGAAATATGCTTTATTTTCTTTGAAATTATTTATTACATAAGATATAAAATTATTTATTTTATCATCATTTATTGCTGAATATTTTTTTATATAATCATTACATACTTTTATACCTAAATCATAATTATGTATATTTTTTCTTATAAATTTAATATATTCCATATCTTTGCAATATATTTCATATGGATATATTTTTAGATTATTTTGATTTTCTTTTTCAAATATTTTTAATTTTTCATAAAAAGTTTCTGCCAAATTTAATTTTCTAGAATGTCTCATAAAAATCATATCAGTCCAAACTTTATCAGAATAATAAGGTTCATAAATTTCATCCCTATTATTAGCTAATAAATTTTTTAAAATATTAAATAAATAATTTCTAGGTTCTAAAATGCATTTTAAAGCTTTATATCCTTCACAATAATGTGGTAATCTTTCTCTCCATAATAAAAAATTATCTTTAAAATTAATAGAGGTTCTTTCTCTCCTTTTCCTTATAGTTTCAATCAATATGTTAGTACTTTCCCAGGATTCAACAGCCAATTGAAAAATTAAAAAATAATAATAATTAATATTTTCTAATGTTTTAGGATTTAAAACACTAAAATTTTGATATATATTTCTTATGCAATTCATACATATACCTTGATATTTATTTTCATTATTTCCTATTAAATTATTTTCCTCTATATATTTTGAAAAAATTGAATATATTTCATTAATTTGAACTATATATGGATTCTTTAAATTAGTTCTTTCTGGCTTATTATATTGAAAAATATTTTTTATAAATGACTCTAAATTATCCCATTTTTCACTTCCATAGTACCATAAGCCTTTTAAGTTTAAGTCATTATTATTATTTACATTACTTAAATCTATTATGTTATCCCATTTATCATTATTTTGATAACATTCAATTAAACCATTTTCCCATGATGATAAATCATTAAATATTTCAAATTCTTCATCTGGATTAATAATAATATTATTTTCATCAAAATTAATATTATCAAAATTTATTTTATCTAAAATATCATTTTGGAATTTATTAAAACATGTATAGAAAATATTTTCAGCATTTATAAAATTATTCATTTGTAATTCACTAAATGCTCCTTTTGTATTATTATTTTTAGAGTAATAAAATTTTAATCCATTGCATAATCCTGGTTCTTTTAATGAATTAAAAATATTAATTAAAGAATTATAACTAATAGGTACATCAATTCCTGAAATTAATAAATTTTCTAAATATAAAATATTTGTTGTCCAAAAATTTTGATAAGGAATTAATGATTGAATAACTATTGGTTTAATATATATTAAAGGTGTGCATTGGCTAAATGTATCAAAAAGTAAATTTATTATTTGATTATTTTTTTCTTTTGGTCTATATATAAATTTATATATAAATTCGTTAATATATATAGTTAAAGTTTCTCTTTCTTCCATTGTCAACATTTTCCATATTTGAGGGAAAAAAAATGAAAATATTTTATAGCAATAACTATTATCTGATAATATAATAGTACTTATAGGATCTAATAAATCTTTGACTTTTTTTTCTTTAGTTATTAAATTACAATTATCCACAATTGTTTTAATATAATTATTTTTATCATATATAGAATAATCATCATTAATAATATTATTGTTTTTGTCATTAAAGTCATTATTATTTTCTATTTCCATTTTATCTTCTTTACCTTTTTCATATTTTTGCAATTTTTTAAATTTAGAAAAATTATTTATATTTATATTTAATGGTAGTCCTTCTTGAAAATGAGATAACAATAAATCTATACTAAATGGAATTGATTCAAAGCATATAAAATTATATATATCATTATCACAATCTTCTAATGTAAACATCCATTTCAAACTATCAATTAATTTATTTCCTATATATGATTTTATTAATTCGAAAACTAATTTTCTATTTTGTAAATCAAGTTTAGGTATATTATATAATATAATCCTCAAAGATTGAATTATTTTTGGATCATTTTTATTAAAATTCTTTTCTTTTAAATTATTTTTTAAATAATTTATAAATATTCCAATTATATTTTCAGATGTTCTTATATATTTATATGTAGTTAAAAGTTCAATACTATTTAATAATCTAAACATAAATTTATTTTTTTCTTCAGTTTTATCTTTTAATGACTTATTAAACATAATATTATTTAATAAATGTTCTAATAAAGGATCATAAAATTTATCTCTAAAATGTCTATAAGTATATAAAAATAAATCTAATAATATACTATAAAATTTTTCTATTATTTCATCACATTCAAAAAAGAAAAGAAATCCACTTAATATAATATCTGGATAAACTATAAACATATTAATAACTTTATTTTTTTCTTTTTCTCTTTCTTTATCATTTATAATACAATCAATTTGTTCAGTTTTAATTTTTTTAATTTCTTCATAATTTCTTAAATTAAAATAAAAATTATGATTAGTATAAAAATATTCTTTTGCTTCTTTATTTATAATAATCATAAAATTATTATATTTTTTAAAATAAAATTCATATTGAGATTTATATTCTTTTAAAAAAAATAAAGTAAAGCAATAAAAATTTTCAAAAAATGAATAAGTTATACTATGAATTAACTCTAAATTTTCTTTTTTTGAATTTAATTTATTTTTTAATTTTTCTTTTAATAAATTAATATCTTTATCTTGTGATGAAGATTCAGATAAATTATTTATATTATTAAAATAATTTAAATCTTCTTCTAAATTAGAATAAAAATTATCAACAAATTTTCTTATAAAAATAAAATATTTAAAATCATTAATATGAAAAGTTTCTAACCATTTATCATTAGAATTTGTTTGATGTTGATTATCATTAATATTTTGTTGGATATTTCTCATTTGTTGAGCATTATTATTTAAATTAGGATTATTATTTCCATTATTATTATTATTATTATTATTGTTGTTATTATTATTGTTATTATTTGTTGGTTGATATGTATTTTGTTGGGTTTCAAGGGTTGAGTTAACTGAGTTAATTTGATGGTTTTGAAGGTTATAGTTATTTTGTTGTAAATGATTTTGAATTTGATTATTTATATTTTGGCCTCCTATATTTTGGTTTACCATATTATTTTGTAAATTTCTATCAATATATAATTTATTCATAATTAAATAACTATATATTTTTTTTAATATTGTTTCATATATAGAATAATCACTACTTTTATTATTTCTTATAAATAATTCTTTTATATCATAATTAGTATATTTTTTACTCATAGTATTTTTATCTTTAATTGTTTCTTCTATAGATTCCATGAATCTTAATTTATGTTCTATAATATTTATTTTACTAGGCCTTTCTTTATTATTCATTTTTATATATAATTCATCATCTGTTAATAGTCTTATTATAATACAAAAATCATTAATATATCTATAATTACAATTATTTTCATTCATTTTTTTATAAGTTTTCAAAAAAAAATCTAAATATTTGTATATATTATCAATTTTTATATTATAAGTATATATTCTTAATAACTGTATATAGATATGTATATTCCTTATAGAATCTAATGATTTCAGCTCTGGTAGTAAAATATTAAAATTTGTTGTAGAATTTAATATTTCTCTTATATATATAACTATTTTTTTTAAAATTTCAAAATTTTCATTTTCATTTTTTTCATTTTTGTCATTAACATAAAATAGGCTTTCAAATATTTTAAAAGCTACTTTAAATATTTTCTTTTCTAATTCTGGTGTTTTTTTTATCTTTAAATCATTATTATTGATATTATTATCACTATTATTACTATTATTATTAATATTACCATTATTAATAATATTATTATTGTTTTCTAATTGTTGTTTTTGTTTAGATAAATATGATATTATTAATCCTATAATTTGAACTAAAATTTTTTTATAGTTTATATTAGCTTTATTTAATCTTGGAAATATATCATATATATAAGTTAATATTAAATATAGTGTGGATTCTTTTAATATGTTCATAATATTAGGAAATTTTAATATTATTTTCAAAAGGCCAAGCATACCCATTATATTCCCTTCTGAATAATACAAACCAAATAATTTTTCGAATAAAGTAATATTTTTGGAATTAGGTAATATAATTTCATATGCCAAAACTTCTATTTCATTATAATCATCATTTAAGTTTTTATAAAAATTATAAATGTCTTTAATATTTTTTTCTATTTTTTCTTGCTTTTCAAATAAACATATATCTAATAATAGATAAATACGCCATAATCCTAATGCTTCTTTATTTTTGGTAAAAGATGAATTTGATAATAATGTTTGTATAGTATAATATATTTTAGTAGTTTTTTCATTATAATTAATATTATTATTTTTTTTATTTATATATTCAAAAAATATTACTATTAATAAAGTTAATAATTTATATTTCATTTCTTCTTTTTTTTCCACATCAAAAATTGTTTTATTTAATTTAAAAGTTAAAGTTTCTAATACATTTAATAAAAATTCTTCATCATATTCTGGTTCATCTTTGGCATTAATAGAACTATTATTATCTTTGCTACTTCTTTCATCATCATTATTATTATTATTGTTATTGTTTGTATTTATTTTTATATTATTATCTTTATTTATACTAATATTGAAGTATTTGAAAAAATTAAAATTTTTTAAATATCTTATCATCATTGGCATTATTAAATATTTTACTAAAATATCAAAATATTTTACTGTTCCTGATTCTAATTTAATAAATTCACCCATTAAATATTTATATTTTTTTTCAGAATTTCTCTCACTTGCAAAAATACAATGTCTATATGTAATAAAAAGTATAATTTTATTTTTTTCAATATTTGATAAATTTTTCAATGATTTATAAAAAAATAATGATAATATACTTTTATATTTATTTTTAAATATTTCTATATATATCATATTAAGATCAACCCAATATTTCATAATTTTTTCATAATCTATATTATTCTGTAATTCCTCATAATTTTTATCATAATCTAAAATAATATTTTTAATATAATTATCAATAATATCAATTAATGAATTCCTTTTTAAATATACAGGATAAGACAATGAAATTATTTTACATATTTTTAATAAATAACATAATATATTTATATTTTTTTCTAATTCTTCTTTATTTTTATTATTTTTATTTATTATTATTTCATTTTTTATTTTATGAGTAATATCCAAAAAAATTTTTTCACAAATTAATGTTCCTCTTTCATCATTTATTATAATTTTAATTAATTTAAATATATATCTATGCTCTTTTTTTTTAATATACATATCTATTATAAATTGACTAAAAATATAACGATATTTTATTAGTAATTTTATTACTTGTTTGTGATATTTAGTTTTTCTAAAATTTAATAAATTTTTATTAGAATATAACATAGATTGTTTTATTCTATTTAATGATAGACTAAAAATTCTTATTAAATCTTTTTCACTTATATTAATATACAAAAATAATGATATATATCCATAAAATAATAAAAATTGACTATTATCAATTTTTTCTTTCATATTATTTTCAACTTTTTCAAATTCTGTTATTTTATCGGTTATATTAGAAATCATTTTTTCATCTAATTTCATACATTTACATATTATTAATAAAGAATTAATATGATCCTTTTTTAATACTACTTTATTATCATCTTCATTTAAAGCACAATTTGATTCTTTAATATTATTTTCAGTGAATTTATCTATATAACTATTTATTTTATTATAATTCTCTTTATAAATTTCATCTCTTAATTTTATATCTCTTTTAAAAATATCATATAAAAATAAAGATGATTCTTTTACTATTGATGCTGAATGTAAATTAAATATTTGTATTAAAATAAGTTTAGTTATTTTTATTTTATATTTATTAAATTCTTCTTTTTCTTTTTGTAAATTTTCATTAAAATTTAATTTTGTATATATATTATTTAATAATTTTATAAATTGTTGAACCATATTTATTCTTAATCCTAAAAATTCAAATAATTCACCTATTAAATAATCTCTTGAATTAACTTCATTTCTATATATTTCATTTTTATTTATAAATTTTTCTATATATTCAATATATTCTTCTTTTACTTCATTTTTTATTATAATTTGTTTTCCTTCATTATCTTCTATTATAAAATGATGTTCCAAATTTTTTCTTACCAATAATTGTTCCATAAATAAATATATCATTTTAGTTTTAGTTTTTAATATTTCTGTTTTCATAAAATTTAAAGATATTTCACAATAGCTAAAATAACTTATTAATATATTAAAATATAAAATTTTAATTACTTCTAAAAATAAAATAACATTTTTATTATTTTTAAAAATATATTCTTCAATTAAAATAGGACAAAATTTAAATATATTATTTAAAGTATCTGAATATGTAATTAAATTCTCAAAGCAAGTATCTCTTAATCCTAATTTTCTAGTTAATGAATTAAATATTATATCTATTTTTTTATAAATTTTAGTAGAATTAAATTTATTTAAAATATATTTTTTATTAATATTTTTATTATTTGTATTATTTACTTTATTAACATATATATTATTATTACAATAATAAATTATTTGTCTATAATCTCTTTGAATATAAGTTTCTTTAAAATATTTATAAAACTCAACTATATTTATATTATTTATATCTATCTGAAATAATATAGGCATAATTTTATTTAGTTGTGGCATATTTCCTATAATTTTATCTAATAAATATATTCCAGTACTTCTAGTATAATTATTTTGAGAATCAATTTTTTCTACTATTTCACCAAAACTATATCTTATAAAATCATAAAACATTACAAAATTTTTTTTAGCAATTATCATTTCTTCTGAAATCATGTTTATATCTTTATTATCTATATTAAAATATTCTTCATTTAATTTATAATAATTTTCATCATTTACAACAAACATTTTAATTAATTGATCAAATATTTCTACTAAAAGATTACTGGATTTTTTAAATTGAATCTTAATAGTATTAGAATAATTAGATGTAACACTTGATATACATTTAAAAAAATATTTTAAATATTTATGATTTACAACTTTATCAAATTTTTGTAATAAAATTTTTAATAATATTAATCCAGAATCATTTTTATTTTGTTCATTAATATAACAACATTTTATTAATTTAATATAAAAAATATCAACTATTTCTAAATTTTTAATTATTTCATTATCATAATCAAAAAATTTATTTATAGAATCAAGTATATTTTTTATTATTTTTAATGAATATTCAGTGTATTGAACATTAGTATTTCTAATTATAGTAGGATGAGTAGTATATAAAAATTGTATAACTTCATCTATAAAAATAGTGGGATCTAGTTCAAATAATAACATATTTTTATTATTTTTTTCTTTTGATAATAATATTAGCAAAAAATAATTACTCATAAATTCCATTAAATTATTGCCATAATTAGTTATTTCTTTTTGATTATTTTGTATTTGTAAAAAATATGAATTTATCACATAAAATCCCATTATCAATTTCCCAAGTATAATATGCTCTGTTTTCCTATATATGCTATTGATCTTAATTTTTGAATTTTTTTCATTCATGGATTTAAAAGAACTAACTGAATTAAATTCATCTTCATTAAATTTAATACCATTTATAATATTTTTTTTTACTTGGATAATATAATCATAATCTATTTTTTTATGGAAAAATGAACATAATATATTTTTATATATTTCAATATAGTTATAAAAAAAATTATCATTTAAACTAGAATTTTTTTTATGAAATGTTTTATTACCTGAATTTAATCTATTACATATATCAATAATATTATCAAGTATAAAATCAAATTTTCTGTCACTATTTATTTCTTGTAATTTCATAGATAAAATTTGGGTAGGACAAGTTTTTGTTTCTATTTTTTTTTTCTCTAAATAATTTCTTCCTTTACCTCCTAATTTGGATAACCATTTTAATGATACTAAGCAAACATTGATATATAAAGGTGGAAGTAAATTATTAGATAAAAAATCTATAATTTTTTGTAAATTTTGTTCAATAAAAGGTACTACACTTTCAGGATGTTTTACATATATATTCATCCAATTTTCTAAATTACCTAAAATTAATTGTATATTATCTGCATTACTATTTAATGATTCAATTAAAGAAGGAAATATCAAATGGGGTATTTCTGATAACAATTTAAATTTAATTGGCATTATCATAATAATTTCAGAAATAAATTCATTTAAAAATTGGTTTTTTTCTTTTAAATTTAATAAATATTTTATAATAGCATATAAAATATAATTTATTTCTATATTAAAATCATTAATTATTCTCATTTTTTGGGCTTTTTCAGCTCTTTCAACTGTACTGGTTGTTTGACTTTGTACTAACATTACTCCAGTTTTTAAATATTTCAAAAAACATCTCAAAATATATATATAATTTCCATAATATTCAGCATTCTTGGATAGAAATATAAAATCTATTATTAAAGGTATTATATTATTTTTAAAATAATCAAAATTATTAACACAATCTAATAAATTAAAAAAAATTGATTTTAATATTGTTATATTATTAATACTTTCATTTAATATTGAAGAGACATTATTAGGATTATTTTGCTCTGAATAAAAAATTTCTATAGGATTTCCTATCTCATATATTTTACTACTGAAATATTCAAAATATATTTGGAATAAAATTTCTCTACTTTTTATATCTTTAACTGTTTTGAATATATTATGAATTAATTTATTAGATATATTAGATTTCCCTGAAGATATTTTTATACCAAATTTATATAATTTTAAAATATTTGGCATTAATCTAGTGAAAACAGCAATTAATAAATCATTAGAAAAAGATAAATATATTTCTAATAATTTATCTATTAAATCAGGTTGGCTTTCATGATTTTGATGAATAATTTTATTTTTTTCATAAACAAAATAAAAATAATAAAAAAATTTACTTAATTGCACTGATGCTTTATTAATTATAAAACTTTGTTTTTCTAAATTAATACTATATTCTTTATTCTTTAATATGTTTTTAAATATATCAATTAAATGTTTTAATATATTTAATGTATTTTTCATAAATTCATATAATACTTTTTGGTCTTCTATATAAGTATATTTATCATATTTATTATTTAATAATATTAAAAATATATGATTTAAATTATTTCTTTTAATATAATTATAATCACATTCTTCTACATTTATTTTTAACATATTTTTTTGATATATTTCTTTTTGTAATAATTTTTCCTCTTTTATATATGGATTTGAAAAATCACTAGTTAATGTAAATAAAGTTTGATAAAATGATGTAATTTGTTTCAAAAAAAAATGTAAATCATTAAAATCGGCCATAATATTATTTTTTATTTCTAAATCATAAAATAAATATATAATTATTATTATTTGTCCTTTTAAATCAAGGAATATTTTAAAATCATTTATTTTAGTTATTAAATTTTTAAATCTAACTAATTTATCATTGACTATATTTATAAATAATTCTTTAAATAATGTTACTAATTCATTATTATTTCCTCTTCTATTTAAACAAGATGAATAATATTTTAAAATAAAATTCAAAATTAAATTATATTTATTATTACTCTTATATCTATTTTGTAAATAATAATTTTCATTTAAATATACTTTCCAATTTTTAATAAATTCAGAATTAAAATCATTTATATCAGAATTATCTTTATTTCCTATACATAAAACATTTTCTAAATATTTTATACAAGTTTGAAAAGTATATGGAATAGTAGTATTTTTAAGTACAAATATATAAGCATGACAAAGTAATTCTATTTCATTTTTTTCTATATTTTTATTTATTATTAAATAATATAAGTATAAAACTTGAATTAAAAAAAATAAATATTTTTCTAAGAGAAATTCTATTGAATTATTGTTAAAATTTAATTTTTCAATATATTTTAAACTATTTATTGCAGTTCTTAAATTAGATAATAATTTATCATTTTCATTTTTTAATTCTATAAGATAATCGCTCTTTTCATTACTATGTGATTCTAAATATTGTTTGTA